>MU782864.1:2636-20362 GCA_026770625.1 Nicotiana glauca | reverse complement strand
TCTTCGTGTTTTCGGGCAAAGAGGGGCAGCTGTGAGCACGTGATTTTTGCTCTATGTGAGGATCACTCCCAAAAAATTCAAAATAAAATAGTTTTGTGTTGTGTGTGATTTTCTGTGAATTTTTGTGTAATTTTCCTTATTGTTTACATTTGTTCGTGCGTGTTTATTTGTTAAATTAATATAAAACACAAAAATATGTTGCATCACACTTAGGATTTATTAGGAGTAATTAAGTTTTGTTTTGCAAAAATGAAAATCACAAAAAATAATACACTTTGCATTTTAGCATTTAAGGGTCTAGTTGTGTGACTTTATTTCAAATTGATATTTAATGGTGTGTTAATTGTTAGTAGAAGTTAATTAGCATTTTATAAGTTAATTTGATTTTGTAATGTAATTTAGAATTTTTGTTTTTTTAATAAATTAGGAATTAAAAAGAAAAGAAGAGAAATGGAAAATAAAGAGAGAACTGGACTGGGCCATCCAAAACTTGACCAAGTCCAGGCCCAATACCCTATCCCTGGCCCAATTAGCCCGCCTTAGAGACAGCCAAACGCCGTCGTTTCGTAGTCAAGAGATCTCAGCCGACCATTCCTCTCAATCCAACGGTTGAGATCCCATCTCCCCTACCCGTTTAAATGACCCGATCCGCTACCATCCCTCAACCCGCTCCTGTTACTACCTAAACGACCCCGTTTCACTTGGTAATTTGATCACAACCATTGGATTTTTGTAATCCAATGGCTCAGATTGATCGTCGCATTTTAATGTACCAAACCTCCCCCAAACCCCATCTCACCCGTCCCATTCCCAAACCCCCTCCCCTTTCGTCTCTGAGAGACGAACCAAATGACCCCAAACCCTAAGCGCTGCCCCCATTCCCCTCGCCTGAAAACCCGGCGGCGCCGGCTCCGGTGCCCGCCAAACTAACACCACAGAANTTTGTCGTTCAATGGACCTTAGTCGAAGTGTTCTCAGTTGAGAACACTCGATTAAGGTCCGTTTGGCCTCAAAAGTTTCAAGTCCGAAGTGGTCCAAGTCCGTTTTGTTTCTGATTTTTCCTTTTGAGGTATTTCTTCTTTTTTTCTTCTATCTTTATTTATTTTATATTTGTTTGTTAGTTCAGTTTTTGTTATTATTTTTATCTTTTTCGATTTTTGTTAACTTTTCTGTTCTTCTCTTTAAAGACCTTTTATTTGGTCGATTTGTTTGCTTCTAATTGTTTGTTAATTGTGTTTGCTATAGAATACATATTCACTTCGATTAATATCGTCAAATAATTAGTTTCGTATTTCCCCTGTTTTGCCCGAAAACTGTGAATCACTGTTTTGTATGTCGATCATTTGTTATCGATTATATGTGTTGTAATTGATTAAACGAATGTCGTCGATTAGTTGTATAGGTTTGTTTGTTAGAACAATGTGGCAATAATGTTATTAATGCTATCTAAATTGGTCCGAATCATTGCTTGAATTGAATCCTAATGCGCTAAGTCTTGAGTTTAAGATTACACTTTTAGTTAAGCTTACATTCAGAATCTATGTTGGTTATAGCTGCATTCTTAATAAGTTTTCAAGTGTAGTTTGGAGTTTAAGAAGTTGAAAATGGTCCAGTGAGTCGGTTGTCGGGTGATACTAGTGGATTAATAGTTTAATACATTGTTTAATACACCTTTAGGGTCAGAAAACAGAAGTCACATGGGCATCCTCTCACAAGTTAAGGGATTTTGAATAGAACAACAAGCTGGCCCATTGCTTAATTGATTAGAAAATAGACTGCCCCTTTAACTTTGAATTAAACAAATCAACAAACATTCAATAGTGGTTTGTAAGGGAATAACATGGGGATTACATTTCTTAATAAGCTGAGTGATAAAACAGGCTGGAAAGAGAGATGTATCTGGGGTATAAAAGAAGATCAGACAGTAGTGAAAAGGGGACAGTTTTTTTGGGGAAGAGGAGTTTTTTTTTGGAAATCAGGTCTCTTTCCAGTTAAAAATATCAGATATAGTCTTAGGAGCTTCTTCCATTTTTTTGGAAATCAGGGTTCTTTTCTAGTTTGAAATCAGAAGGGTTTGAAAAAGGAAAATTGTTCTATTACTCCCTCTGTTAGTTTGCCTTACATTCGACAACTGAACCTCAACTTCTATAAGTCCTTGAAAATCAGAATAGAGTTTCGAACTGTTGATCTTGTCCAGTGATGCTACTACGTTAGTTTGAGAGCAGAGATAATCAGAATCTCTTGTTCTTTTCTGTTCTATAGTGAGGTATTCAAAACATTCGAGTTGTTTGCCGATCTGTGTGGATTACTGCTTGTTTGGCCGTGTGGGTTTTTAAAGCTGGTTCTAAAGTTTGCTGGATTCTAAGCTGCGCTCCTTTGCTACTGTTGGTTCTGCTGTTTGTCTGCTGTGTTTGAGCTGCTACTGATCTCTTCCTTCTTCATTTTGCTGTTGAATTCCATGTACACAACTTTGAACTCTCATGATTGGTGTAAACTTAATTTGAAATGAAAATGCTCACTGGAATCATATGTCTGGATCACTCTTGTTTGCTTCATAGTTAGTTTAATTTGCCATGTACATTTGTTAAGTTGTAAAGGATACATTTACATAATTCGGACTGTTTGTATCTTTGATTAAAATCATGGATTATAAAAATGTTTGACGTTCTTCCGTTGAGCATGTTGAAATCGGTAGACATTAGTGTTAATTTGATTTGGTTTATAGTTCACAGCTCGTGTTGGTTAATGGTTGGATAAAAACAGTAAGTTAAAAGTAGACAATTTCATATCTGATAATGATTTATCCGAACTGATTTTGTGATGTAATAATTAGTCTCTTTATTAGTTCTTTTAGCCTTTTACTTGTCTTAGTTTAATGAGCCACGCACGAGTAATGTTTTTTTTAATTTAGTTGACAAGAGAAGATGAGACACACATATAAAATCAAAAGATAAAGGCTCATTCTTCTTAAGAGGTTCATTGAATCAGATGTTTTTCCCGTCTAGTTAGCAGTGCGTTGGTTAAAAAATTGTTGTGAACCATCGCTTCGCGTAGAGTAATTGGAAATAATTTCAAACGGACATTTTGTTTTACATGAATAAAAAATGTTGTAGAGTTTCGATGGCCGTCTTACCCGGTATAGGCTAAAATAAATGACCCAGGTACACATTTGACTCGCATATTCGTTTGGGGCCCGGTTCCAGGTCGAGATTAGGCCCGTTTCGTTTAAAGGTTTAAATGTATAGTTTTAACTTAATAAAAGCAGTTTAAATTTTATAAAAGCACATAAGTTATAACATGTTTTAAAAAATCAGATATTTTAGCCATCTATAATAGTTTAAGCGACCGTGCTAGAACCATGGGATCCGGGGGTGCCTAACACCTTCCCTCGGGTCAACAGGATTCCTTACTTAGAATTTCTGGTTCGCAGACTTCATTTGGAAAGTCGAAAATTTCCTCGATTTGGGATTTAAATAAATCGGTGACTTGGGACACCATAATTTATTCCAAGTGGCAACTCTGAAATACATAAATAATCTCATTTTGAATATTGTCACTTTAAATGGAAAAACTCCCTTGCACCCTACCCTCCGGGGTAGGGTGCGCAAAAAGGAGGTGTGACACCTACCAAACAGCAGAAAACATCTCCTGTTTGGCCATTTTTTACTCAACTAGTTCCACAAAATAAGGCTAAGTATAAAATTTGTGATATGGCCCTTTAGCCCGCATGAGTTCGTGGCCCGAACCGTTTAGCTCGGGACTATGAGTTCGTGGGCCCGTCCAGGGCCGGTTCCTAGAAAAAGACTATTTAGCGCGGGACCGTTTAACCAGTTTATTTAAGGACCAGCGTGAGACCTTGACCCACGAGACTGGCCCACTTGGCCCGTTTAGCCCGGCCCAGCCTACTTGTCACCCCAAATTGTAGTGTAGAAAATTGTACATTAGACTGATACAACCTTTTTGATATGTTAGAATAGCTTCAATAATCAGACATAACTTTCGCAAGGGAAATAAAGTGGCATTTTGGCAAACGAAGAATCCAAGCAAGAAAAACTTGACACCTTGTTCCAGTTCCACCATTGTTTGTTAATGCAACTATCTTAGAAGATAATATATGAACTAGTGTTGAGAAAGCCATATCAGCTAGTATTTGTAATAATTTGGCAAAACTTGGTATGCCAGTAGTGAATGGTGGAAGTAGAATTTTCATCAAGGGGATTCAGAAAATAAAATGAAAAGTAAATATGTGACACCTAATATATGTACATGAAAAAAAATCCTTATATGATTTTTGGGCGAAGGAGGTTCATTGAACCCCCTTCCGGCTATCAACCTCCCCCCCCATAATGACATTCTAATACTTTAATATTAATACAAGTATCTTATTTACCAAAAAAAATAATGTAAAAGTTCTATAAATTTGACAGACATAAACAACACTCACAATGATTTGAATCTATGTGCTTGGCATTCATAAAGTCTTTCAATAGTTCAAACAATACTAATTCAGGCAATGATTCAATATGATTACTGTCCGAATTGCAATCAAACAGTAAATGACAGCTAAAATATTTCCAACAGACTTGATTTGAAGTTATAAAAGAAGTTAAACCTACTAGTATCAGATTGCAATAAAATCCTTAATCCTTTGGCTCCTCCTTTTGATCTCCAAGAGAAAAAGGAGAATACATGAAAAAACTTGAGGGGAGTATTGTTGAACAACACCTGTAGATAGTTTATTAGAGTCTCCCTGATCGGTACAGAGATGTCTGTACTTATCTATGAGAGGCTATATAACTGTTAGAAAAATTCCACTTCTTGATTTCCTCATCGTGCGACTTGATTCCTTGAGGCTTATGCCATTGTTTCCTTCCTACTCAATCTTATGCGACGTAGACTGCTTGTTATAAATTGAGAATTGAAGAATTGTAATGGTACTACAGATGTGGTGTGGATTTTTCTCCCGGTACAGTTGGGTGAGCTATTGTCATCGCCTTGTGGAAGGATTTTTCTATCGTTTTGGTTCGATAGTTGTGCTCCTAAGAGCTTGGATCTATGCACAAGTTTCTATTATGCTCGTGATTGGTTATCGCATAGTATTGACTTGATGGTTGAAGGATTGCCTATGTGTTGGGGCGGTGAATAAGTTGAAAGGAAATCTACTTAGTGCACGATTGAGAGATATGATATTTCACTACCGGCAAAAGAAAAGCAATTGGCCTATGAATGTCTAGATTATCTGGGATGTAGTGTCGTCGTCCTCGATTGTCTATGTTAAGTTCATCGGTTTTATGGTCTTCTAAAATTCGCCCTTGGGTAGGATATTGTGAAATAATATTGGAGAAAAAACTGTTGGATACTGCGGGGTACGGTGGTTTAGGATTGAATCGGTATTTCTAATATCAACGACTCGATAAAGATGATATCCAAAAAGGTTTAAAGTTAGTAGCAAATCGTGGGTTCAAGAGCTACGGAGATAGATTTTATTAAGGCAACAACTGAGCAGCAAAGGATAAGGAAAGACATGTGGGGAGTGTCAGGTGGTGGTTAAAATTTCTAGAAGGCCAGGTATAAGAAGCAAAGGTCGAGTGATCGATTAGAGGGGTGAGTTCCGCCAAAGTGGGAGAGTGGTGGATTTGTATATGGGCTTTGTGCTAGGATGACTACGCACTCTAAGGAGAGTTTGGAACGACTTGGGAATTTTAGTGATTGATGATTGGGGTCTACAGATCTAATTTGAATTATGGGCTATTATGTGGCAGGAGATTTGATATAACAGAAAGGATCTACTTGAAATGAAGAAAGATACAACGTAACTTTGAATTGGAAGGATGTTGCCGCACATTTAATTGATGTCCACGAGGGGTGAATGGACTTGTGCAGCTAGAGAGTGAGCTCAGATTCTGGATTTATGCCTTGTATAGAAGCGTGTTTCAAAGGAAATGATTTTGCCGGATGCTTCATCGAGAGGGTATTCATGTGCTAGAAAATTTATGGAGTTGATTATATTCGGGTCTAAGTCAGAGCAGGTGGCTCTCAACAATGGTCCTAGTGGATTCAAAAGGGCAAAGCGCGATGCCTAATGAATTCGAGCCTATAGGCACGGTTAAGAATCAAGCTTTGTAGCAGCTTATGAGAAGAGGCACAGAATGCTCTATGATGTTTTGACTCGCAGTGTAGCATTTGGGAGGTATGAAATGGTTTGTGAGATTTGAGACAGCATGGTCTCGTGATTCAAGATCACTCGAGATATGTGCGGATGGAGTGTGTTATGTGTTGAATGGAGTTATTATTATTTCTAAGGCAATCAATAATTAATTTGGAAGAAGATAGATTGTTTAGCCATAATTGAATTGGCATATTGTGGTAGTGATCATTTCTTTCAATGTGATCAAGTTATGCAAGTGATTTGTGACGGCACGTGTGAGGCTTGTCGACCGCCGTAATTGATGTTATT
Organism: Nicotiana glauca; assembly: GCA_026770625.1. Taxonomy (NCBI): domain Eukaryota; kingdom Viridiplantae; phylum Streptophyta; class Magnoliopsida; order Solanales; family Solanaceae; genus Nicotiana; species Nicotiana glauca. The sequence goes on along the minus strand of MU782864.1, from coordinate 13,905 downwards.
CAAAAGTATTCCACTGTTATAGCCTGTCACGTGTAGAAGGGTCACGGAAAGGCTATGGTAGCTTAGACCACTACTTAGAGATTTGCATATTCTACGGTGTATGAGAATTCACCCGTGTGTCGCTATAGTTCTCCTGAAGCGAGTTAAGTGAATAGTTTTATATGATGAAGTGTTAATATATTAGTGGTTACGGAGTTATGATAAAAAAAGTGTTCTATCGTAGATTGGCATGTTGGTACAGTGTGTGGTATGGAATTTGAAGTTAGGATCAAGGTTGTAGTTCGGTGTTAACAAGGATGTCGCGAGCTCGGATGAGCAGTAAAGGAGTTTCGATGTTTAAAGTAAGTGGGTATTGTCTTTAGTATCGCCTTACATCCTGGTTAGTGATTCTTGAGTTTCTCAGCGTTAGTGCAGCTGGTGGTACGGATGCACATATCATTGTCTATTACGGAAGGTCGTGGGAGTATGCCCCATAGGAAGATTGTATAAGTGTGGCATGTAATCACCTGATTGATTGAATAATTAAACCAAGTATGAAAATGGTGGTGATATCATTAAATTGAGAATTTATGTTTGGAGGGCACTCGACGTATTAGGTTGTGGACCATGGAGGATTGACCCGTTTATGATCATAGTTCTCGGGTGTTATGAGAAAAAAAGGGAGTTATTATGGACCTTTAAAAGGTTATTAGCCTAGTTCAATGTGATCAAAATCATCTTGAGGTATGTGGATGGATCTAAATGTGAATATGGGTCTATATCAGGCTAGATGTGTTCATTTCCGCAATGTGCTCCTTTGGACAAGTAGTCGGGATACTATTTCGTCGTCAGCTATTTCATGTAACGATATATTGCATCGTATGATTTGTGAGACGACTTGATGAATTTCTTATGTATTGAGGTTCCGCTAGAGATGATGTTACATTAGCAGTATGGCTCTCAAGATTCAGATCGTATATCGCACCTTAGTTGTGTTTGATTTTTGTAGCCTATGGCTCTATATGTCTCCCCAGGGATGGTATTATGCACTTAGCGTGCTTGTGAATGATATTAGGAATTTTGTTATAATGAGCAATTTAGCTCGATGTATATCTCCTTATGTGAATTCTATGTGTGGATTGGGTTGCACGCCGTAATAGTGTGATGTCGAGTACAGTTTTCTATATTATATTTTTGTATGCCTTGCTTCCTATTTTCTAAGGAAAGTTCATTTTAGTAGTGAGTTGAGTAGTTCCTTCTAGATTTCGTTTTCCTTTTATCATGTTCGAGTTCATAGCCTATTGGCATATTGTGGCATCATATGATACTTTTGATCATGTCCGGGGTGGCTTATTGCTTAAGTGATTCGTACTGGGTGAGATGAGATCATTCGATTTAGAATCAGTGCAATTTGATTATATGAAGTATATTAAGGATCTAAGACCATTATTTGGTTCAGAATGAGGTGATGGTTCTTATCAGGAGTATAGGCCCAATGATTTGTTGATTCGATAGTTGGGTATGAATTTCTACACACCTCTTCCATCTTGGCGGTATTGTAAGAGTTAGAGTAAGACCTATGTAAGTTATGAGGTGCAATGGGAGCATCAGATTCGTGGAATTTCGACTAATTTGATCATAGAATGTTATTGTGGTCCTGTGAGTAAAGTTGTGCAAGGTGTGAAGTCAGCTAAGGTATGCAGTCATGTTTTGGTACCGCGGGTAGTTATTGATACGGTGAGCGTTTGTTGGAACAGGCCTTGCAGAGAATTCTAGATGTAGGAATTGGGCTCTAAGGCTTATTTGTTTAAGTGAAAAAGGATATCTTCGGATTGCTCGAGCTAGGGTACCCAACTGAGTTGTGGTAGCACAGGTAGGTGCTCGAGGTGTTAAACAATGATTTTTGACAACCCCATTATAGTTCTTACCACGTTCGAGGATGAACATATGTTTCAGTGGGAGAAGATGTAACGACCCGATCGGTCTTTTTGAGCTCTAGCGCGTTGTTCAGCAGTTTGTGGCCATTAGTCGCTTCACTTCAGGTATGTCTCTATGCTCGTTCAAGGACGAATGAATGACTAAGTGTAGGAAGATGTGAAGACCCGGCCGGTCGTCTTAGTAATTTACACCTATATCCCCTATTAACTGTTTTCCCCAAGTTTATTTCTGCTATTTTGATTTGTCTGGACGTTTGGTTTTGAGTTTCGGAGAGTTTTGGGACACTTAGTTTCCAAATGAGAGCTTAAGTCTTGGAAATTTGACCATAGTCGGAACAGTGTAAAGTCAACCTCAGAATAGAAATTTGATGGTTCTGTTAGCTCCGTTGGGTGATTTGGGGCTTAGGGGCGTGTCTGGAGTGTGTTTTGGAGGTTCGTAGCTAATTTAGGCTTGAAATGCCGAAAGTTGAATTTTTGAAGTTTCCGGTTCGATAGTGGGATTTTGATCCCAGGGTCAGAATTGAATTCCGAGAGTTGCAATAGTTCTGTCATGTCATGTCATGTGGGATGAATGTGAAAAATTTTAGGTCATTCGGAAGTGGTTTGGTTGGGTTTTTGATCAAAAGCGAAATCCAGAAGATTTTAGAAATTTAGGCTTCAATCCGATGTGTTTTGGGGAATTTGATGTTGTTTGAAGTATTTTGAAGATTGATACAAGTTTGAATAAGGTTTTAGGATATGTTGATGCCTTTGGTTGAGGTCCCTGGGGCCTTGAGTGTGTTTCGGATGCTCAATGGATCATTTTAAGTTGTTAAAAAGTTGCAGATTTTGTTCAACTGTAGCAGAGGGATTTTACCCTTCGGGTTCGCGAGTGGACCCTAGCATTCGTGAAGAGTCAGTGGAGGTTAGTGAAATTTTAGCCTCCGCATTTGCGAGAAAGGCTCCGCGTTCGCGAAGAGCTAGATACGTGTGAACCGCATTCGCGATTGGGCTTCGCATTCGCGTAGGAGGGAATGTGGCCCAGTAGAATTTACTCATCGCGTTCGCGATGAGAGGAATGCAGTTGCAAAGGTTCGTCTGTGCAAAGCATCACGTTCGTGGAGTAGGCGACGTGTTCGTGAAGAAGGAATGCCTGGGCAGAATATTTTAAAAAGCCTGGGCAGAATATTTTAAAAAGGTCTATTTCGCGAATTTTAGCCTAGTTTCCTCCACTATTAGGCGATTTTGAAGCTTTTGAAGAGGGATTCAAGGGGAATCACTTGGAGGTAATATTTTTGACTTCATAACTCATTTTTATGTGATTAAATACCTAATTAATGGTGAAAAATTTGGGAGAAATGGGTAATTAGGGCTTGAGTTTAAGAGACACAAAAAGGGGTATTTGAGGGGCCAATTGAACTCCAATTTTAGTGTTCTTGGTATGCATAGACTCGTGAGACTCTGAGGATTCCGAAAATATAAATTTTACCCAATACCGAGACATGGGCATGAGGGGCATTTTGGTCATTTTACCTAATTTTGCATATTAGCTTAGAATTTAATTGTAGAATCAGTTATTTGAAGTGTTATTTACATTATGAAATTGAATTGAATAGATTGGGGCCATTTGGAGTCGAATACTCGTGGCAATAACGTGGTTTCAGGTTGATTTTGAGCTGGTTCGAGGTAAGTGGCTTGTCTAACCTTGTGTGGGGGACCCTCCCCTTAGGTTTGATATATTTGGTAGTTGAAATGCCTTATACTTGAGGTGACGAGCGCGTACTTATATAAATTATTGGAAATCCGGTTTTCTCTAAGTACTTATTACTATGTTTCTTCTCCTGCTTATATTACTTGTACTATTAAGCCCGTCGTTAGCTTAGGAAAGTATGTCTAAGTGATTTAATTGCTTTAATTGTTCAATCTGTTTACCTGAACTCTGTGTAGCATGCTAGGCTAGAATCATTTGTTGCCTTGATATGAAATCTCCCTTCTCTAAATATTTTTCTTGTTGTTGCTATGTATTTACTTTAGGACTACGGGTTAGATTCCCGGTAGATCCTCTTTGTCTGTTTACTTTGGGACTACAAGTTAGATTTCTGGTAGATCCCCCTTGTCTTACTTTGGGACTACGAGTTAGATTCGCGGTAGATCCCCCTGCACATTTACTTTGGGACTACGGGTTAGATTCTCGGTAGATACCCTGTACAGTTATATGGAACTATGGGAATGCACCTGGTAGATTCACCCATGGGTATTTATATTTGGGGACAGAGGATCGGAATTTTGGTAGATCCCCCCTCCCCGCATTGATAGTTGAACTACGGGATGGGATCCCGGGAGATCCTTCGGACACATATATGATAGACTACGGGATGGTATCCCAGGAGATCCACTGGATAGTTGTAATTGGGACTACAGGTCGGTATCCTGGAAGGTGCCCCGGTTGAGCTGTATTTCTTTCCGTGGTTTGTTTGTCTCTGTTCTAGTTGTTGTTGTTCTTTCAATTCTATGTTATTTCTTACTGTTGCACTTATTTATACTGTTTATTCCACACTGTTAACCCATATATTTTATTTAACCTCAGTAGGGCCCTGACCTTCCTCGTCACTACCCGACCGAGGTTAGGCTTGGCACTTACTGAGTACCGATGTGGTATGTTCATGCCCTTCCTGCGTATATTTTTCATGTGCAGATTCGGGTACTTCGACTTAGCCCTACCACCCTTGAGGCGAGGTAACTGCTATAGCGGCTTCGAGGTATATCTACCGCATCCGCAGATCGAGGAGTCTCTTTCTATTCTTACTATTTAGTATTAACCCTCTGTATTTTCAGTTCTTGTTAGACATTTTGAAGTTAGAGCTATGCATTACTTCTTAGCTTTTGATTCATGGGTTTTTGGGTCTTGGGTTTATGTGTTCGTTTTGAGAGTTAAATATGGTGTATGCCGAGCGACACATTTATACACTGGTTATTTCTTATTTCTGTTTTAAATTGTTTTACTTCCGTAAATTTTGGTTTCTTTTCCGCAATTTAGGCTTACCTAGTCGTAGAGACTAGATGCCGTCACGATGGTTCACAGAGGACGAACCGGGGTCGTGACAATTAGGACCATTACAGGTGGGCTTGAGCCGGTCTTGTGGCCCGGTTCTTAGCTAGGAACCATTAGGACCAGGCACGTTTGGCCCGCCAAGAGACCAGGTCCCTTGGCGGGCCAAACGAGCCCAACAGATATTTAAAAAAAAAAAATAGCCGTTTGGCTTTTTTTTTTAAAAAAAAAGAGCCATTGGGAGTTTAAAAAATAGTCGCTGGCTATTTAAAAAATAGCCATTTAATCCCCCAACTTAGTTTTAACCCCAAAACTTTTTATAATTATGCTTTTCCTTATTTTCAACTATAAATACCCTCTCATTCTTTCATTGTCTTATAAAATCAATATCAATCTATCACAATCTCTCTCTAATATTTTTTATACTTGCTACTGTTGCTTACTTTATTCCAAAAAATAGTCAAAAAATATTGAGGTTGTTACAATTTGTGTAAAAATTTATAAAGTTGGTGAATTAAAGTCTTCAATGATAATTAATTTTCAACAAGTTATTCATCAATTCGATAAACTCGTTCCAACTCTTAAGTCTTAATATTATAGTTTTGTTTGCTTATTTATTTGCTATTACTTGATTAATTAAGATGTCTTTCTTAAGAAATATTTTTGGTAAAAATAAGAATAAGGAAAAATCCAAGACTGGCGAATCTAATGGTACTGATGTTCCACCTCCCCTACTCACGGCTCTCCCTACACCTGCTATTCTTGATATCAACAATAGTTTATTACAATTCACCGTGACTGAATTTTGCCGTAATATTGCACCCGGTAAATATTTAGACCATGAATAAATGAATACTCTCTATTCTAATAATTATAATACTATTGATGAAAATGATGATGAGGAAATTGATCTTGATAAAACTCAATAGGATGATGATACACACAAGAGTCCTACTATTGATGTTAACCCAACTAGTGATAATGCTGCTAATTCAAATAATGACCCATCTAATACTTACTACCCCTACTTTTTCTAGACAACCTACCAAACAGCAGGAAACATCTCTTGTTTGGCCATTTTTTATTCAACTAGTTCCACAAAAAAAGGCTAAGTGTAAAATTTATGGTATGGCCCATTTAGCCCAGGACCATGAGTTCCTGGCTCGACCTGTTTAGCCCGAGACTATGAATTTGTGGGCCCTGTCCCGGGCCAGTTCCCACAAAGAAGACCGTTTAGCTCGGGACCATTTAACCAGTTTATTTAAGGACCGGGGTGAGACCGTGACCCATGAGACCATCCCACTTGTCCCGTTTCGCCTGGCCCCGCCCACTTGTCACCCCTAATTTTAGTGTAGAAAATTGTACATTAGATTGATACAACCTTTTTGATATGTTATAAAAGCTTCAATAATTAGACATAACTTTCGTGAGGGAAATAAAGTGGCACATCTTTTGGAAAACAAAGAATCCAAGCAAGCAAAACTTGGCACCTTGTTCTAGTTCCACTATTGTTTGTTAATGTAGCTATCTTAGAAGATAAAATAGGAACTAGTTTTGAGAAAGCCATTATCAGCTTGTATTTGTAATAATTTGACAAAACTTGGTATGCCTGTAATGAGTGGTGGAAGTAGAATTTTCATCAAGGGGATTCAGAAAATAAAATGAAAAGTAAATATATGACACCTAATATATGTACATGAAAAAAAAAATTAACCCTCTTATATAATTTTTGGGTGAAAGAGGTTCATTGAATCCCCTTCCGGCTATCTATGACGACCCGATCCGTGGTCTCATGTGTTACTACTCTATTTTTCCTGTTTATTGCTTCTTCATATTTCATTATCGATATGTGGTGTGTGAGAGTTGATTTGGATTGGTTTCGATAAGAAATGAGGCACTTAGTCTCTTTAAGGAAGGCTTGAGTTGGAAAAGTCATCTGGATGTTGACTTATGAGTTAGAGGGATCAGATGTGATTTCCGGCGATTTAGTTAGCTTTGGGAGGTGATTTTTGACTTAGGAGCGCGATCGGAATTGATTTTGGAGGCCCAGTGTAGAATTAGGCTTGACTTGGCGAAGTTAGTATATTGGCAAATTCTGGTTGATGGGTGAAATTTTGATCCGAGGGTCAGAATGGGATTTCAAGAGTTGCGGTAGTTTTGTTGGGTGATTTTGGATATGTGCGCAAATTTTCAGGTTATTCGGACATCGTTTGGTTGGGTTTTTGATCGAATGCGTGTTTCAGAAGTTTTTGAAATAACTTAGGCTTGAATCCGATGTTAATTGATGATCATAGTATTGTTTAATGTGTTTTTATGATTGGAACAAGTTTGCATGATGTTTTAGGATGTATTGGTATTTTTGGTTGAGGTCCCGGGGGCCTCGGGGTGATTTCGGATGACTAACGGGATGAAATTCAAGTTGAGAAAGGGGCAGATGTTTGCTGGTATATGGTATGCTCGCTTCTGCGGAAATGGACCGCAGAAGCAGAAATTTGAGTCGCAGAAGTGACCCCTGGTGATTTAATAAAATTTCGCTTAAGCGAAAAATGACCGCAGAAGCGGTATCGCGGAAGCGGGTGTGGGGACCGCAGAAGCGGAAACCCCTGGAGTCAGAAGGGTTTAAAATTCATTTTTATCTGCGAAGCTTATGTTATTTCCACCATTTTGAGCGAGCTTTGAGAGCTTTGAGGCGATTTTGAAGAGGGCTTTAAGGGAGAATGATTAGAGGTAAGTTACTTGGCCTAAATACACGTGATTGTGTTAGATTTAACATGGAAATTGGTTGAAATTCATAAAAAAGGGGTAAAGCTAGGGCTTGAATTTTGATATTTCAAATAAGGATTTGATAGGTCATTTGAGCTCGGATTTGGGAGTTCTTGGTATGTATGGACTCGTGACGAGATGAGGAATCTGGTAATATGATTTTGTAATTTTTCAAGAATCGGGCCCGGGGCTCGGGTTTTGGCTAGTTTTGAGATTTTTGCTATTTCTCGATTGTTTTCGATTTTGTATTGTTCCCTTAGAATATTGTGATGTATTCGCTCTGATTTTGGTAAGGTTCGACGCGGGTGGAGGCCGATTTGAGGGGCAAAGGCATCGCGAGCTAGGGATTTCGCCGGTTCGAGGTGAGTAATGCTCGTAAATGATATCCTGAGGGTTTGAAACCCCGGATTTCACATCGTAACTCTGTATTGAGGCATGACACGCATTCTATGATGAATGCAGGGTCGTTTACTATTGGGTATTTGTGACTTGGTCCACCGAGTGATATTTCTGCTATATTGGCGATTGAGACGCATACTTTATTACTGTGAATTGGGCTTATTGCCACGTTTGGGGCCTTGTGCCGACCTGTAGAATTCTTAAGGGATCTTCATTTATTTTTCCTCACTTGTTTGCATAAATCATACTCTCAGTCATGTTTTCAACTGTTAAAAATATGATAAGAATTGTATTTTGAACATGAAATCATAAATAAAATGAATATGAGGGCTTAGATACCTACAGTACGTAATGCCCGAGTGGCTGCGCATTTATTTGACTGAGATGGGTTGAGTACCCAATAGTGAGGATATATCTTTCTATGATATGCATCTGGCTGCACGCTGCAGCGATGATATATTAATATTGAGGCCGGGAGCCTGTTTGATGCCACGATATGGCTGATATTGTGCTTGGGCTGTAGGAGCCCCTCTGGAGTCTGTACACACCCCCAGTGAGCGCCGTCGACGATAAATAAATAGAGCGGGCTGCACGCCGTAGCGGGTACTAGAATGTACCGTTATTTGCATTGCATAGCATTCATGCATTTGTTCACTATTTATTGCTTGTGTTATTTCTTGAGATATCGGTTTGCTGTTATGGTATTGTCTGATCACTCTTAAAGAGGATAAATCTTAGACAGTGGTAACAATGACATTGTATGATGCATTTGGTCAGGTAACAGTGGCTGACCGGGAATAAGAATATTGCTCGAGGGACGGGTCTCTGTGCATAGTGTCACTAATTGTTGAAAATTATTTTCGCAACTGTTGAAAGGATCATCTTCAAAAAAGGTTTAAAACTGAGCCAAGATACTTTGAAAGGTTTCACAGTTTTCACTGATTTTCTCAATTTAAGGGCTTTTCACTGCTTCTATACAGCATGATGATCTGTTATACGTGATTTCTTACCGCTCAGTTATTATTTACTTTTATTACTCACTAAGTTGGAGTACTCACTTTACTCCCTACACATCGCATGCAGTTGCAGGTATTGTTCACCCGATAGCGGGTTATTAGGTGATTGAATGTACTACTATTGCGGCTGAGCAAGGTGACCGCCAGCATTCGCGGCACCGGATGTTGTCTTTAAAATTCCAAAATTTATTATTGTATATTATTAGACATGTAGTTGTGTTCAGGCTACTTTAGATGCTCGTGACTTGTGACACCCCGATTTCGGGCTGAGCTGGGATGGTTCCCTGTTATATCATTTTCTTCCGCATTTATGATAATGCTGTCTATTATTTTCGACTCATTCTTGCTAAGTAATTGTTAAAAGAAGTATTGTTAATCTGTTGGCTGGCCTTATTTTCACGAAAGGCGCCATCACGACCAGGTTCGGGAATTGGGTCCTGACAAGTTGGTATCAAAGCCTCGGTTACTAGGTCTCACGAGTCATGAGCAGGTTTAGAAGAGTCTCATGGATTGGTATAGAGACATATGTATTTATCCTCGAGAGGCTACAGAACCTTTAGGAAAGTTTCACTTTCTTGAAATTCTTATCGTGTGTACTTGATTCAGCTTTAGATATAACTCTTGAAATGTATGCGCACATGATTGCTCAACGTCATATGTGCCTTGATGGCTTGTGATTCCCCGATCAAGGGGCGAGATGTGATCTCCGTGAGTTTGATGTTGGGCCAGTCTGGAGGACTTGTGGCCAGATCTTTTCCTATGGCTTGAGCACCGAGGTGCTGATTGTGTGAGCAAATGTTTTGAACTTACATGTTCGGTATTTTCCCTATTAGCCGGAATAGCGGTTTGGTATTCATGTGATGAGTATGTTTGTACAGCGAGATGTATCTATATGACTTGGTAGTGACGAAGAAGTCTGCTAGATAATCGATGAATTGTTAAATGTTCAATTTCTATTGTGATTTGATGTGTAGCCCGAGTTATGGGCGCGTGAAGAATATTTTTGTGTCTCCTAGTTGGGGAGTGTAGTGCATTTCATGTGGCAGTAGAAGTTCAGACCCAGGAGGACTAAATGACTGTGTAATGCGTATGGCGGTGGAAGGTATGCAGAAATGTTAATTGAGGCGAAACAGGTGGGTTATCTCCTGCGGAGTGTTCTTAAGTGGTATGATCCCTCGTGTATGTTAGGAGGTCCCATGTGTAATTGAAGGGTACGTGTTGAAATTTGAAAATTTGGGTCGCTTAAGAGAGTGGACTCAACTGATATGGGGATAAATGCGAGATTTGCAGAGGATTTCAGTGCTAGATGATTCACAACTGGTAGATGATTTGAGTTTAATCTCACTATGATATTGTGGCATCATTAGAGTAAAAGTATTATGGGTTATTGAATGTGTCCTGATATATGGCTTCGAGCCAAGTTGGGGAGGTTGCTGTTGATTAGCTGATTGTACGGTTATGTGCTATATTGGTTCCGTTTTGAGGTATGCTGGCGAATCAGTTCTGGTTGCGGAAATTGAGCCAAGGATGGCACGAGCGAAACAAAATTTTGACAAAGGTTATATGGTGCCTCGTAGATGTGTAAGAATCAGAGGATGTCTTAAGTTGTTGTTGGTAAAAATGCTCGGTGCATGGAGCAGGAAGATGTTTGGTTGTTTTGGGATAAGGATCTCATTTTGCATTATCGGAGTGCCAATAAGGCACAACTCTGTTCGTTGGGTCAGGTAATTTATAGTTTGAATAAGAGTGAATGACTTTCGATAATGGTTCTAATGTTCAAGATTCCACATGTGACAACCAGGTGTCTTAAGGTTGTGTATGTGGCTAGAGACTGTGTTTTCATTAGAAAAGATCAAGACTTGTGGTATTTTATGTTAATTATGGGATTCTATGTATCAATATCTGGAAAGTAATAGTAACGAATTCAGATTCGCAGGAAGTTCTTCAAGTAAAGTATTCTGGAACGTGGTATTTGTTGGAAACATTGAGAGAGTATTCCGTGGCTTATGGGTCTTAGACAATGTGGTCTTATATTCGAGTCTCATATGGTAAACCTGGGTTGAGGAACTATGGTGCTACAGCAAGAAGGAATATCAAGTTGAAAATGAATCAGATGGAAACCTAGATAAACGAAGTAGCTTGTTAGT
>MU782863.1:46944-63560 GCA_026770625.1 Nicotiana glauca | reverse complement strand
TATATATATATATATATATATATATATATATATATATATATATATATAAATGTATTCATCACAAAAATTGTATATATACATAAAAAAAGTAACGATATGTAGAGCAATTGACATGTGAAAATGCAGCAATTATTTAAATTTCAAAACTAAATATTTGGCATACTACATGAATTCAAATTGATAGAATATCATCTGAATGCAAAAGTGATCAATTTGGTCAAGTTAGATAATATTACTATGTACGTGTAGTTTAGAAATATACAATGTGACTATATATTACGTACGACTTCTTTTATAAACAACATTTTATGTAATTTTTCTCTTAGGATTGATTGGTTGCTCCATCATGACCAAAATCCTTATTATCGTGCGATATATTGTTGCTCGTGTGAGAAAGCTTTGCAGGAATACAATCCAGCATTTGGAATTGTTTGACCTTGTGTATTATTATTGCAAAATACAAGCGTACTGAAAATTATTTATAAATTTTAAGAAGATATAAGCGAAAGTTGAATTGTAGGGATAAACACATGTTTGGAAGCACATCAACACATCATAAGTTTTGCATGTGATATTATTATCAAAACCTCTATACACTATCATTGTATGATTACGTAAGACACTTGACGGATTTAAGTTTCTCGTATGATGGGTGTATTTTTCTTCAAAATCAACATGTATGCAACAGAAGATCAAATATGTCTTTGTTTGTTCTATGCATACATTACACTAACATATATAATTTTATTGCTCATTTTATCTTTTTGATCTCTTTTAACATATAAAATAATGAATTTCACAACGAACATCTATGGTGAAAGGTCATTTGATATTGTATTCTTCTTGATAGTGATTGATAGTATTATCTTCGGTTGAGTCGAAACTGAGAATGTTTGGCTTTTATCAGGGGATTTGATAATCAACATCTCATTTAGCCGATCAACATATTTATTTATGCTAGCTAAGATAGCTCTTTCCTTGATGTACGTTGCATAACTGTTTATATTATTTAGTGATGAAAATATTTTCTTTATTAGGAAATTTTCACCACTACTATAGCCATTGGGATTGACAACAAAGTATTCTTAAAGAAGTGTCACGATCCCAAATACCCCGATCGTGATGACGCCTATCACAGTATTAGTCAACACAATCCAACCTACATCGAATTCTTTTTCAAATTTTGATTTTTCTAAAACAGTTAAGTCTCAAATCTTTCATATATAATATATAAATCAACATGGATATGCGAAAATTAGTAAGAAATATACCAACACAACCCGAATCTGGCGTCACTAGTCATGAGCCTCTAAGTACAACCAAACACTCTCTAAATAATACAAAATGAGTCTGAAATACAAAGTACTAAGATACGAAGGAGGAAGGTAAGGCTGCGAACGTCGTGCAGCTACCTTGCGCTCTCCGGATAAAACTCTGAGATTACTGGAAGCTCTCACTCTGATGCTCGAGCACCTGGATAGGTGATGGAAGTAACGTGAGTACACCAACTCAGTAAGTAACTAAAGTAAATAAAGTTTGAGTGCAATGACGAGCATTTAAAATCATGTGAATACTTTCAAGAAAACTCAACAGAATTATCAAGTCAAAAGGTGTCGTTCAATAGTCAATTATCTCATAAAACTCCAGTTTCAGTTAGAATCTTTTGAAAACATTTATCCAACATTTTTCCACAGAGGCTCAGTATAAAAGAAGAGAGAAAATAGAGAAAATGTCATAAACAAGCCCTTCGGTCAAGGTATCACTCATAAGTATAGCCTTTTGGTCACTCATGACTCAGCTCTCGTCAATCAGTACTCACTCTCAGTACTCTGGCTCAATATACATCTCATAATAATAATAGGAACCACTGCAGCATGCAGTCCGATCCATATATATGCTCAATAGGGGTGTGCCGACTCCGGAGGTGCTCCTACAGCATAAACGTCATATCGTTACGACGTGCAGCCCGATTCAATACATACCGCTACAACGTGCAGCCCGATACATATAAATATCTTTGTGGCATGCATCCCGATATATAATATATGTATAATATCACTGCGACGTGCAGCCCGATCCATAATATATATATAATCCTCACCATTAGGTCATCAACCTCTCTCAGTCATCAACCTCACAGCCACTCGGACACATTAGTAAAAATTTAAAAACTCAGCCCAAACAGTTGTCATATATTAAGAAGTAGAGTAATGAAATCGGATGAAACAAAAAGCAAGTAAAACATGACTGAGGATATGCATCCAAATCAAATAGAGTGAGAAAAGTACTAAAAATACCCCTAAAGGTCCAAATAGGCCTGCACAAAAGGCCCTAGATATGTCATTCAGCCCAAGTAACAAACCAATTTCTAAAACACATGGATATCATATACAATATATCAAAAATATGCAACTATACAGTCGCCACAGGACGGACCAAGTCACAATCCCTACGGGTGTACGCTCACACACCCGTCACCTAGCATGTGCGTCACCTCATTTATCAAAACAGTATGAAATTCTGGGCTTTCATTCTCTCAGGCCTAGAATCATAACATCAATATATGCTAAGGTAATGAAGCCTATGCAAAATAATCAAATTAGATCAAAATTCTCGAAATTGGTTAACCCCGACCCCTGGGCCCACGTCTCAGATTCTGATAAAAATCACAAAACCAGAATTCTTACATTCTCACGAGTCTATACACACCAAGAACATCAAAATCCAACCATCCCTCAAATCCCTAAATTAAGGTCTCCAATTTCAAGCCCTAATCCCTCAATTTTCTTCCTTAATTTACACTAATACCAAGATTAAACAATGGAAAAATGATCATAAACACAAGTAATGAAGTTTAAGAAGCTTACCCAACTAAAATCATTCAATTTTTTTGAAAAATCACTGCCCTAACTCTCTTCCCGTCTTCAATAATGGAGAAATTTAGCAAATTTCGCGAAGAGGGCCTTTTTATACCTTCTGGCCCAGGGATTCTGCACCTGCAGCTCTTTTACCACTTCTGCGATCTAGTCAACTGCATTTGCGGTTTCCACTTAAAGTCTTGGGACAGCACCTGCACCTCAACTACCTCGCAGGTGCGTTCAACCTTCTCGACCTGTGACTTCAGGTCTTCTAGATCCTGGCCGCATCTGCGGCTGCTCTCCCGCTCCTGCGGTCTCGAACCTGTGGTCCCCAATCTGCAAGTGCGGTTATGACAAGAACTCAGCAACTTCAGCTGCTAATTCTAACTTTCAACTTTCCGATAACCATCCGAAATTACCTCGAGGCCCTCGGGGCCTCAACCAAAAGTATAAACAAGTCATATACCAATATTCAAACTTATACCAATATTCGAGACGCTCAAAACAATATCGAATCATATCTTATTACTTTGTATTTCAGACTCATTTTGTATTATTTAGACAGTGTTTGGCTGTACTTAGAGACTCATGACAAGTGATACCAGATTCGGGCTGTGTTGGTATATTTCGTACTAATTTTTGCATATTCATGTTGATTTATATATTACATATGAATTATTTGAGACTTAATCTATTTTTAAAATGAAATTTTAAAAAGAATTCGATATGGTAAATATAGGATTGGCTTGCCTAGTATTGTGATATGCGCCATCACGATAGGGGTATTTGGGGTTGTGGCAATTTAGTATCAGAGCCTAGGTTACATAGGTCTCACGGGTCATGAGCCGGTTTAGTAGAATCTCACGGATTGGTATGGAGACATCTGTACTTATTCTCGGGAGGCAGCAGAACCTTTAGGAAAAACTTCACATTCTTGTGCGAATCTGTTGATTCTAGTACTAAACTTATTTAATTATAGTCTCTCACAGATGGTGAGGACACGTGCTACCGGTTAGGACGGACGGCCACTAGTACCACCAATTGGGTCCACTAGAGGCCGAGGATGCAGTCGAAGTCCTGGTAGGGGCAGGGGTGTAGCCCGCACAGCAGCTAGGGAAGCACCTGCAGATCTACCAGCCACCCGAGTTCAGGATTAGGTCCCAATTGTGGATGCTCCAACAGCATCAGCTCAGGCATCGGCTATGCCTATTGTGATTCCAGGCCTTCAGGAGGCACCAACCCAAATTCTATTAGTGTGCACTAGCCTGGCTTAAGCGGTGTCAATTATTATGGTCGCAACTACTTTTCAGGCCGGGGGAGGACCTCAGACCCACGTTACTCGCACATCTGAGCAGGTTGTGCAGGGACTTCTGACACCGGGGGTACCTCCAGCCCAGCCAATTGCACCAGCTCAAGATAATGTGGTACCGGTTATGCCTGACAACAGGCAACATCGACTAGAGAGGTTTGGTAGACTTCAGCCTCTGATTTTTAATGGTATAGAGAGCGAGGATGCCTAGGATTTCTTGGACAAGTGTTAGAAGATTCTTCGTAAAACGGGTATTCTGGAGACCAGTGGGGTCGCATTCACTACTTTTCAGTTCTCTGGAGTTGCCTTTACTTGGTGGGATACTTATGAAAGGCTTAGTCCTATTGATGCAGCGCCCCATACCTAGAAGCAGTTCTCTGTTCTCTTTTTGGAGAAGTATGTGCCACAGTCCCGCAGAGAGGAGCTGTGCAGGCTGTTCGAGTAGTTGCGTCAGTGAGATATGATTGTGATGCAGTATGAGATGAGGTTCTCGAAGTTAGCTTGTCATGCTGTTTGGTTGGCTCCTACAGATAGAGGGAGTATCAGGAGGTTCATTATTGGCCTCACATATCAGCTTTAGATTCTCATGACCAGGGAGAGGGTGTCAGGTGCTAATTTTGAAGAGGTTATTGATATTGCTTGCGAGATTGAGTCAGTTCGTCGCTAGGAACGAGATGAGAAGGAGGCCAAGAGGCCTCGGGGATCTTGTAGCTTCTGTAGAGCTCCTTCGAGAGGTCAGTTTCAGCACGGCAGATAAAGTCACACCTCCTTTTTTTACACACCATCCCCGAAGGGTAGTATAAGAGAGTTTTTCCACTTTAAGTGACATTTTCGAAATGGGATTATTTATTTATTTTTGTTCAGAGTCGCCACTTCGGATAGTTTATTTGGTGTTCCAAGTCAACGGTTTATTTCAAATCCAAATCGAGGAAAATTCAACTTTCCTTTTGAAGTCTGCGAACCATAAATTCTGAATAAGGAATTCTTTTAACCCGAGGGAATGTGTTAGGCACCCCAGAATTCCGTGGTTCTATCACGGTCGCTTAAATTATTATAATTGGCCTATTATCTGATTTTAGTATATGTTTTAACCTATGGTATAATTTTAACTTATTAATCGCTTATGATTATTTTTAGAAAGATTCAACATTATCTAAAACGCGTCTTGAACCACGTCACATGAAACACACCCGCGGTTTACGACATATTGTTGTGCGATATATTGTTGCTCGTGTGAGAAAGCTTTGCAGGAAATACAATCCAGCATTTGGAATTGTTTGACCTTGTATATTATTATTGCAAAATACAAGCGTACTAAAAATTATTTATAAATTTTAAGAAGATATAAGCGAAAGTTGAATTGTAAGGATAAACACATGCTTGGAAGCACATCAACACATCATAAGTTTTGCATGTGATATTATTATCAAAACCTCTATACACTATCATTGTAAGATTACGTAAGACACTTGACGGATTAAAGTTTCTCGTATGATGGGTGTATTTTTCTTCAAAATCAACATGTATGCAACAGAAGATCAAATATGTCTTTGTTTGTTCTATGCATACATTACACTAACATATATAATTTTATTGCACATTTTATCTTTTTGATCTCTTTTAACATATAAAATAATGAATTTCACAACGTACATCTATGATGAAAGGCCATTTGATATTGTATTTATTCTTGATAGTGATTGATAGTATTATCTTCAGTCGAGTCGAAACTGAGAATGTTTGGCTTTTATCAGGGGATTTGATAATCAACATCTCATTTAGCCGATCAACATATTTATTTCTGCTAGCTAAGATAGCTCTTTCCTTGACGTACGTTGCATAACTTTTTATACTATTTAGTGATGAAAATATTTTCTTTATTAGGGAATTTTCACCACTACTATAGCCATTGGGATTGACAACAAAGTATTCTTAAAGAAGTGTCACGATCCCAAATACCCCGATCGTGATGACGCCTATCACAGTACTAGTCAAGACAATCCAACCCACATCGAATTCTTTTTCAAATTTTATTTTTCTAAAACAGATTTAGTCTCAAATCTTTCATACGTAATATATAAATCAACATGGATATGCGGAAATTAGTAAGAAATATACCAACACAGCCCGAATCTGGTGTCACTAGTCATGAGCCTCTAAGTACAACCAAACACTCTCTAAATAATACAAAATGAGTCTGAAATACAAAGTACTAAGATACGAAGGAGGAAGGTAAGGCTGCGAACGTCGTGCAGCTACCTTGCGCTCTCCGGATAAAACTCTGAGATTACTGGAAGCTCTCACTCTGATGCTCGAGCACCTGAATAGGTGATGGAAGTAACGTGAGTACACAACTCAGTAAGTAACTAAAGTAAATAAAGTTTGAGTGCAATGACGAGCATTTAAAATCATGTGAATACTTTCAAGAAAACTCAACAGAATTACAAGTCAAAAGGTGCCGTTCAATAGTCAATTATCTCGTAAAACTCCAGTTTCAGTTAGAGTCTTTTGAAAACACTTATCCAACATTTTTCCACAGAGGCTCAGTATAAAAGAAGAGAGAAAATAGAGAAAATGTCATAAATAAGCCCCTCGGTCAAGGTATCACTCATAAGTATAGCCTTTCGGTCACTCAATACTCACTCTCAGCACTCCGGCTCAATATACATCTCATAATAATAAAAGTAATCAATGCGGCATGCAGCCCAATCCATATATACGCTCACTAGGGGTGTGCAGACTCCGGAGGTGCTCCTACAACCTAAGCGTCATATCGCTACGACATGCAGCCCGATTCAATACATACCGCTACAACATGCAGCCCGATCCATATAAATATCGTTGCGGTGTGCAGCCCGATATATAATATATGTATAATATCACTGCGACATGCAGTCCGATCCATAATATATATAATCCTCACCATTAGGTCTTCAACCTCTCTCAGTCATCAACCTCTCAGCCACTCAGACACATTAGTGAAAATTTGAAAACTCAGCCCAAACAGTTGTCATATATTAAGAAGTAGAGTAATGAAATCGGATTAAACAAAAATCAAGTAAAATATGACTGAGGATATGCATCCAAATCAAATAGAGTGAGAAAAGTACTAAAAATACCCCTAAAGGTCCAAATAGGCCTGCACAAAGGCCCTAGACATGGCATTCAGCCAAGTAACAAACCAATTTCTAAAACACATGGATATCATATACAATATATCAAAAATATGCAACTATACAATCGCCACAGGACGGACCAAGTCACAATCCCTACGGGTGCACGCTCACACACCCGTCACCTAGCATGTGCGTCACCTCATTTATCAAAACAATATGAAATTCTGGGCTTTCATTCTCTCAGGCCTAGATTTACAATGGTTACTTACCTCAAACCGGGTGAAATACTGCTCTGCGACGCCCTTGCCTCTCGACTCGCGTCAAATCTATCCAAAACTAGAATAATAACATCAATATATGCTAAGGTAATGAAGCCTATGCAAAATAATCAAATTAGATCAAAATTCTCGAAATTGGTTAACCCCAACCCATGGGCCCACGTCTCAGATTCTGATAAAAATCACAAAACCAGAATTCTTACATTCTCACGAGTCTATACACACCAAGAACATCAAAATCCGACCATAAACGATCCCTCAAATCCCTAAATCAAGGTCTCCAATTTCAAGCCCTAATCCCCCAATTTTCTTCCTTAATTTACACTAATACCAAGATTAAACAATGGAAAAATGATCATAAACACAAGTAATGAAGCTTAAGAAGCTTACCCAACTGAAATCATTCAATTCTTTTGAAAAATCACTGCCCTAACTCTCTTCCCGTCTTCAATAATGGAGAAATTTAGCAAATTTCGCGAAGAGGGCCTTTTATACCTTCTGGCCCAGGGATTCTGCACCTGCAGCTCTTTTACCACTTCTGCGGTCTAGTCAACTGCATTTGCGGTTTTCACTTAAAGTCTTGGGACCGCACCTGCGCCTCAACTACCTCGCAGGTGCGTTCAACCTTCCGCACCTGCGACTTCAGGTCTTCTAGCTCCTGGCCGCATCTACGGCTGCTCTCCCGCTCCTGCGGTCTCGAACTTGTGGTCCCCAATCTGCAGGTGCGGTTATGACAAGAACTCAGCAACTTCAGTTGCTAATTCTAACTTTCAACTTCCCGATAACCATCCGAAATCACCCCAAGGCCCTTGGAGCCTCAACCAAAAGTATAAACAAGTCATATACCACTATTCAAACTTATACCAATATTCGAGACGCTCAAAACAACATCGAATCATATCTTATTACTTTGTATTTCAGACTCATTTTGTATTATTTAGACAGTGTTTGGCTGTACTTAGAGGCTCATGACAAGTGACACCAGATTCGGGCTGTGTTGGTATATTTCGTACTAATTTCTGCATATTCATGTTGATTTATATATTACATATGAATTATTTGAGACTTAATCTATTTAAAAAATGAAATTTTAAAAAGAATTCGATATGGTAAATATAGGATTGGCTTGCCTAGTATTGTGATATGCGCCATCACGACCAGGGTATTTAGGGTTGTGGCAATTTAGTATCAGAGCCTAGGTTACATAGGTCTCACGGGTCATGAGCCGGTTTAGTAGAATCTCGCGGATTGGTATGGAAACGTCTGTACTTATTCTCGGGTGACAGCAGAACCTTTAGGAAAAACTTCACATTCTTGTGCGAATTTGTTGATTCTAGTACTAAACTTATTTAATTATATTCTCTCACAGATGGTGAGGACACGTGCTACCGGTTAAGACGGGCGGTCACTAGTACCACCAATTGGGTCCACTAGAGGCCGAGGATGCAGTCGAAGTCGTGGTAGGGGCAGGGGTGTAGCCCGCACAGCAGCTAGGGAAGCACCTGCAGACCTACCAGCCACCCTAGTTCAGGATTAAGTCCCAATTATGGATGCTCCAGCAGCATCAGCTCAGGCATCGACTATGCCTATTGTGATTCCAGGCCTTCAGGAGGCCCCAGCCCAAATTCTATTAGTGTGCACTAGCCTGGCTTAGGCGGTGTCAATTATTATGGCCGCAACTACTTTTCAGGCCGGGGGAGGCACTCAGACCCCCGTTGCTCGCACATCTGAACAGATTGTGCAGGGACTTCAGACACCGGGGGCACCTCCAGCCCAGCCGATTGCACCAGTTCAAGATAATGT
Source organism: Nicotiana glauca (assembly GCA_026770625.1). NCBI lineage: Eukaryota > Viridiplantae > Streptophyta > Magnoliopsida > Solanales > Solanaceae > Nicotiana > Nicotiana glauca. Next base: position 54,196 of record MU782863.1, on the reverse strand, counting down.
GGTATCGGTTATGCCCGACAACAGGCAACATCGACTGGAGAGGTTTGGTAGACTTCAGCCTCTGATTTTTAATGGTATAGAGGGCGAGGATGCCTAGGGTTTCTTGGACAAGTGTTAGAAGATTCTTCGTACAACGGGTATTCTGGAGACCAGTGGGGTCGCATTCACAACTTTTTAGTTCTCTGGAGTTGCCTTTACTTGGTGGGATACTTATGAAAGGCTTAGTCCTATTGATGCAGCGCCCCATACCTAGAAGCAGTTCTCTGTTCTCTTTTTGGAGAAGTATGTGCCACAGTCCCGCAAAGAGGAGCTGTGCAGGCTTTTCGAGTAGTTGCATCAGTAAGATATTATTGTGATGCAGTATGAGATGAGCTTCTCGAAGTTAGCTTGTCATGCTGTTTGGTTGGCTCCTACAGATAGAGGGGGTATCAGGAGGTTCATTATTGGCCTCACATATCAGCTTCAAATTCTCATGACCAGGGAGAGGGTGCCAGGTGCTAATTTTGAGGAGGTTATTGATATTGCTCGCGAGATTGAGTCAGTTCGTCGCTAGGAACGAGATGAGAAAGAGGCCAAGAGGCCTCGGGGATCTAGTAGCTTCTGTAGAGCTCCTTCGAGAGGTCAGTTTCAGCACGGCAGATAATGTCACACCTCCTTTTTTTACATATCATCCCCGAAAGGTAGTATAAGGGAGTTTTTCCACTTTAAGTGACATTTTCAAAATAGGATTATTTATTTATTTTTGTTCAGAGTCGCCACTTCGGATAGGTTATTTGGTGTTCCAAGTCAACGGTTTATTTCAAATCCAAATAGAGGAAAATTCGACTTTTCTTTTGAAGTCTGCGAACCAGAAATTCTGAATAAGGAATTCTTTTAACCCGAGGGAATGTGTTAGGCACCTCCGAATTCCGTGGTTGTATCACGGTCGCTTAAATTATTATAATTGGCCTATTACCTGATTTTAGTATATGTTTTAACCTATGGAATAATTTTAACTTATTAACCGCTTATGATTATTTTTAGAAAGAATCAACGCTATTTAAAACACGTCTTGAACCACGTCACATGAAACACACCCGCGGTCTACGACATATTTTATTTAACGTTGTTGAGAATTGGAGTTGGATAACATGAAATGCACACCCAAGTTTAAGGAAATTAATTTAAATAGCGCACCTAAAGCAACTAAGTATTTTCAAGTTTACGAATTTTATATGTAAATAATACGTATACGTTAGTTCAATGTGAACTTTGAAACACTAGATGCTTAATCCAAAGACTGTTGGAATACGTGAATGGAAGGAAATTAACTGGGTAAGTTTGAAAAACAGCATAAGCTTAACTAAGGAATTCATATTGGGTGAATAATGACAAATTAAAATTTACACATTGCTAATAATAATCCTAGCTCAAAATGAGTCTAATCCTACCCTTCCACTTCACTAGCACCTGCTCAAATCTCATCTTCATAAAGAAAACAATTTTTCTTTTTTACAATTCTTAAACAAATTCTTCTGGAGCTCCAAACATTCTCAAAATTCAAGCACTCAAAATGTGACCTCATTGGAAGACCTGGATTGCACCAACATGTCACTTAAATAAATGTGATCTCACAAACAATCCAAATGCATAGTAGCTAACAAAGCAGTTGACAGACTTCTCAATAATTATCAAGTCAAATACAATTTTCAACATTCTTCAAATGAGCGCCCATATGCTCACTCTGACAAAGTGGATAAAACAATCTACAGAAGCCACCCGAGGTAAATTAAATGCAAATTGCACATACGCTACTCAAACAGAATACGATTTCATAACAAAGCAAATAAATTAAACATCAACCTTAATCTTACAACAAAACAAGCAACGAAACATCAACTAGAATTCCACAACAAAGCAGATCTAAGTTGATAGAGAACATACCTAGCAGTATAGAGCTCAAGTTCAGGAAAGAAGGAGGCCAAACAAAGCTAGAATCAGCAGATCAAAATAGTAATTTCAAGATCAAGAAATCCAAGTTCCAACACCAATTAAGGCATGAAAAACCCAGAAGAATGAAAAAGAACAAAACAGCCTCTAATATCTCAGTCTTTGAGAGCTTTTCATATTTTGTCGCTCTATCTGTGTATTTTTGTTCCTTCTTCTTTGGAAGGTGTCTCCTGGTGTTATCCTTCAAGCAGCAAAGTTAATCAAAAATGGGGAAGGAGATGGTTGATGTTCTCGGGGGAGGGGGTTTGCGCCATTTTTTCTGAAGCTGAAGGGGAAGGGTCTGATGGTTAGCTTGTGAAGAAGACAGAGAGCAGCGTCGTGGCTCTCACAAAAATGGGGAAGGGTCCTCTTAGAGCTGATGGAATCAATATGATCTTATAGGAATTAGGGATTAGCTTTTAACGAGGGTAAGGGTTAATGCGCCAAAATAATTGGGCCGAAATGTGGGCAAGTGGGTATAGGATTTAGTAAAAATGGCATGTAGTAACCACTATTTAAAGTGGTATTTACTTTTTATCCATCATTTTTAATGCTGAGAAAAACTAGCCACTAGTCTATTAAAATTAATACGAAAAGACTTAGTTACCCTTTCCTTCCCAAACAGAATTACCCTTTCCTTCCTAAACAGAATAGAAGTCCCACTGCAACGGCCAAATCATATTGTGTTTGTTAATTATTTTATACCCTAACAGTTTTTTTATATATATATTTATATACCCTTACCCTTTCGTTAATTAATGTGTCTCTCAAAATGATATTGCTAGCAAAATGGATAAAATCATTGAAATTAAGCTAGTTAATTGTCTTTGTAAATATATAAGTACGTACTTGTACATGTAAACTTATTTGTCAAGCCTCAGAGAAGATTATTCAATATGATAAACGCCTTTTGGTTAGGCATCATAAAAGAAAATATAAAGAAGAAGGAAATCAACTAGCTTAAAAGTTAAAGACATGACAGGTTTAAAAGTTAATGACAGACAGTCCTTAAATTTGACATGTAGGTTCAAAAGATAAGGACACACAGTCCTTAACTTATAGTTTCAATTTCAAAACTTAAGGACAGTCAGTATTTAAGTTATTATTTTAAGTTCAAAATTTAAGGACTTTCTGTCCTTGACTTTGAGTTTTAGGTTCAAAAGTTAAGGACAGATAGTCCTTAATTTATAGTTTCAAGTTCAAAACTTAAGGACAGACAGTCTTTAAGTTATTGTTTCAAGTTCAAAACTTAAGGACATGCAGTCCTTAACTTTAAATTTAAAGTTCAAAAGTTAAGGACAAATAGTCCTTAACTTACAGTTACACGTTCAAAAGTTAAGGACAAGCAGTACTTAACTTATAATTACAAGTTCAAAAATTAAGGACGCTTGGTCTTGAAGTTTGAGTTCCAAGTTCAAAAGTTAAGGAAATGTAACCTTGAAGTCCTGAACTTAGAGTTCCAAGTTCAAAAGTTAAGGACATGTAGTCCTGAAGTCCTAAACTTAGAGTTTCAAGTTCAAAAGTTAAGGACATGTAATCCTGAAGTCTTGAAGTTAAGGACATGAGCATAAGGGTATTTTCGTCCGGTCAGTTAAAGTTTATTAAACCAGTGGCTAAAAACTAAAGACATTTAAACGCTGGCTTTAAAATAAAGACATGAGTCGTTAGTGGCTATCTGTGCACATCCCCTTAGGATTTAGGCTCAGTATTAATTTTGGCACAATTTCACAAGATAAAATTTTTTTTCTAATTCTTTTTTTATGTTTTCTAATTTTTCCTTTTCTTTTAATTATAAATCCTACAAAACATAAAAATTCTAAATTATCCAAAGTGTGAAATTAAACTAATTAACTAATTATAAAAAATTATAAACATTCCTTAATTCTAAATTAAAAAAGGAAAATTAAACAAATAAAATTAAAAGACAAAAAATATAAAAATGAGCTATTTTTGTGATTTCGAATTTCTATAAAACAAATAATTACTGGTCAATTCTAATAATATAAAAAAATCCTAAATGCAATGCATGATATTTTGGCATTTTCATGATTTAAATAAAATTAAACATGCAAGAAAAATGTAACCAATTAATAAAATCTATAAAAATTCCTAAAAATGGCAAATAAAAAAATCTATCTTCTTGGATTTTATAGGAGTATTTCATATAGGGCAACATTCACGTGCTTACAGATGCCATTCAGACAAGCTCAGTCAGCGTGCCTAGTTCATCATGAGGCATCATCGGGTCATGGTTCTCACAGCTCACATCAGTGCCATTCATCGCTCAGTGCCTTACCAGCCTAGAGTTCGTCTCGTGCTCAATCGGTTCAGTGTTCTTCCTTGCCAGGTCCTTCTACTGGTCATCCCAATGCTATGGGTTCTCTTCAGTCCCCGTTCCCCGCATCAGGGAGTTGTTACGAGTGTGGAGAGTTTGGACATATGAGGAGGCAGTGTCCTCGTCTTCTTGAGGGTCCATCTCAGTAGAGGGGTTAGCCCTCGACTTCACATCTAGTTACTTCAGCACCCGCTCAGATAGCTAGAGGTGGGGGTCAGTCAGCTAGAGGTTGCCCCAGATGGGGAGGTCAATCAGGAGGTGGCTCCCAGCTAGACCAGGTGCTATTGCTTCAGATGCTATGATTACAGGATTGTCTTGGTTTGCCACAGAGATGACTCTGTATTATTTGATCTTGGTTCCACTCTTTCATATGTGTCATCATATTTTGCCTTTTACTTGGATATGCCCCGTGAGTCTCTTGTTTCATCTGTTCGTGTATCTACTCTGGAGGACGATACTGTTATTATGAACTGCGTATATTGGTCATGTGTGGTGACTATTGGGGGTTTGGCGACCCGAGTGGATCTTTTGTTGCTCAGTATGGTCGACTTTGATGTGATATTGGGAATGGAATGGTTATCTCTGTGTCGTGCTATTCTGGATTGTCATGCTAAGACAGTGATATTGGCTATGCCGGGTGTGCCACGGATTGAGTGGCAAGGTTCGACCAATTTTGTTCTCAGTAGGGTGATTTCATTTATTAAGGCCCAGGGGATGGTTGGGAAAGTTCGTCTTTCGTACTTAGCCTTTGTAAGGGATGTTAGTGCAAATACTCCAAGTATTGATTCTGCTCCTGTAGTGAGGGATTTTCCGAACGTGTTTCCTTCAGACCTGCTAGGCATGCCATCGGGCAGGGATATTGACTTTTGTATTGATTTGGTGCCGGGCACTCAACCTACTTATATTCCACCGTATTTTATGGAACAAGTAGAGTTGAAGGAGTTGAAGGAGCAGCTTCAGGAACTCCTTGATAAGGGGTTCATTCGGCCTAGTGTGTCTCCTTGAGGTGCGTTTGTTCTATTTGTGAAGAAGAAGGATGGCACGATGAGAATGTGCATTGATTAAAATTGAACAAAGTTACAATCAAGAACAAGTATCATTTTCCTCGTATCGATGATTTATTCGACCAGCTTCAGGGAGCGAGAGTGTTTTCAAAGATTGATCTCTGTTCAGGTTATCACTAGTTAAAGATCAGGGACTCGGATATTCTTAAAACAGATTTCAGGACCCAATATGGTCATTATGAGTTCCTTGTGATGTCTTTCGGGCTGACCAATTCCCCAGCAACGTTCATGCATTTGATGAACAGTGTGTTTCAGCCTTATCTCGACTCGTTCGTGATTGTTTTCATTAATGATATTCTAGTGTACTCGCATAGTCAGGAGGAGCACACAGAGCATTTGGGAGTTGTGTTGCAGAGATTGAGAGAGGAGAAGCTTTATGCAAAGTTCTCCAAGTGTGAGTTTTGGCTCAGTTCAATGGCTTTCTTGGGGCACGTGGTGTCTAGTGAGGGTATTCAGGTTGATCCGAAGAAGGTAGAGGCTGTTCAGAGTTGGCCCAGACCGTCCTCAGCCACAGAAATTTGTAGCTTTCTTAGATTAGTGGGTTATTACCATTTGCTCTGGGATTTTCATCTATTGCATCTCCCTTGACCAAACTGACTCAAAAGGGTGCTTTATTCAGGTGGTCAGATGAGTGAGAGGCGACCTTCCAGAAGCTCAAGACTGCCTTGACCACAGCTCCAGTGTTACTTTGCCATCATCTTCAGGTTCATATACCGTGTATTGTGATGCTTCGAGAGTCGATATTGGGTGTGCATTGATGCCTTTATGCTTCTCGCCAGTTGAAGCCCCAGGAGAAGAACTACCCTGTTCATGATCTAGAGTTGGCTGCCATTGTTCACGCATTGAAGATTTGGAGGCATTATTTGTATGGTGTGCCTTGTGAGGTGTTTAATGATCATCGTAGCCTCTAGCACTTGTTCAAGCAGAAGGATCTCAATTTGAGGCAATGGAGATGGCTGGAGCTGCTAAAGGATTATAATATTACAATCTTGTACCATCCGAGAAATGTCAATATAGTGGCTGATGCCTTGAGTAGGAAGGCGGTGAGTATGGGGATTGGGGAGAGACCACTTGCAATTGATGTTCAGAACTTGGCCAATCAGTTCGTGAGGTTGGATATTTTGTGTGATATCTCGATATTCCTTATTTGATCGTATTAGAGAGCGCCAGTATGATGATCCTTATTTTCTTGTCCTTAAGGATAAAGTTCAGCACGATGATGCAAGAGATGTGACTTGTCATGACCCAATTTCATTACAGGTAATGATGGCGCCCAACCCCGTTGTCAGGGAAGCCAACTCTACATTAGTGAATTCTCATTTTACTTTACCAAAATAGTTCCGTTAATTTGTTCATTAGAATAAAAAATAAGTGATAATCAGTAAAGTACGATAATAATTATACAAACCAAAAGAATAGGCTACCAATGTGTGCCAAGACCTGGTATCACAAGTATATGGACATCTAGTAGAATACACAAAAGAATAAATATATCCTACTGTCTGAACTAGAATAAACAGCCAAAAGTACAGAGAGACTCCATCACGCTGTTGAACGACATATGAAGGGAGTAGCTCACCGTGGAAATCTCGAGGCTCTATCAAGAATGTGCACTAGACTGATAACCAGATGTACCTGCCTCAGATCCTGTACAATTAAGTACAGAAGCATAGTATGAGTACATAAACAACATGTACCAAGTAAGTATCCAGTCTAACCTCGAAGAAGTAGTGACGAGGGGTTAACTTGACAGTTACTAAGGTCAATACCAATAATGATTTAAGTTTTCACTAAGCATGGTTAATATAGGCATAACAACAAGCTCAGAGTCTACAGAGATCAATATATATATATATATATATATATATATATATATATATATATA
>MU782863.1:5425-45237 GCA_026770625.1 Nicotiana glauca | reverse complement strand
AGATATATATATATATATATATATATATATATATATATATATATATATATATACACACACACACACACACACACATTTATTTCCAACCCCTAACAAGTCCTAAGTGATCTCATTAACATGAAAGGATATAGACATATGCAAATATAGCATGATACGGATCCTAAACTACCCGGACAATTAACATAATAGTAACTACGCAAGAACTCTTGTCACCTCGTGCGTACGTAGCCCTCACAATTAGCAACACATGATTAATTCACTCACATATGGGGATAATTCCCTCTTACAAGGTTAGAAAGGAGACTTATCACGCTCCAAAGCACACTCCCAATATTGTCATGACCAGGACTTGTGAGACCTACGTGAACCTAGTACTCTGATACCATGTTGTCACGACTAAAATTTAGTACGTGTCATGATGGCGCCCAACTCCGTTGTCAGGCAAGCCAACTCTACATATTAGTGAATCCTCATTTTACTTTACCAAAACAGTTCTGATAATTTGTTCATTAGAATAAAAAATAAGTGATAATGAGTAACGTAGGATAATAATTATACAAACCAAAAGAATAGTCTATTAATGTGTGTGCCAAGACCTGGTGTCATAATTATATGGGTATCTAGTAGAATATATAAAATAATAAATCTATCCTACTGTCTGAACTAGAATAGATAGCCAAAAGTATAGAGAGACTCCATCACGCTACTGAACGGTATAGGAATGGAGCAACTCACCGTGAAAATCTGAGGGCTCTATCAAGAATGTGCACCAGACTGATAGCCAGATGTACCTACCTCAGATCATGTACAATTAAGTACAGAAGTGTAGTATGAGTATATAAACAACATGTACCCAGTAAGTATCTAGTCTAACCTTGAAAAAGTAGTGACGATGGGTCGACTTGACACTTACTAAGGTCAATACCAATAATGGTTTAAGATTTCGCAAACCATGGATAATATAGACATAATAACAATGCTTAGAGTTTACAGAGAACAGTATATGAGTTTCAGTCATGTCTTATAATAATTTCACTTCAAGGCATTTAACAGAGTAAGTCATGAATAAAATTTCACATAGATTTCATGTGCACGTCATGCCGAGGTCGTACGGCCCGGTCCAACATAAAAGAAACTATGCACTACAAGAGGGCAAATGGCGCAAACCATAGATGCATCTATTTCTACCGAGGCGATCGGCACGATCAACAAATATCAATTATCATCAAGAAGGCACATAAGGCGCAATCATAGTCAAATAATTCATACAAGTTATCAAGTAAGTGCATGCATTCTTAAACATTTATTTCCAACCCCTAACAAGTACTGCGTGATGTCATTAACATGAAATAATATAGACATCTACAAATATAGCATGATACGGGTCCTAAACTAGCCGTACAATTAACATAATAGTAGCTACGCACGGACTATCGTAACTTTGTGAGTATTTAGCCCCCACAATTAGCAACACATGATTTATTAACTCACATATGGGGATAATTCCCTATTATAAGGTAAGAAAGGAGACTTAGGTCGCTCCAAAACGCATTCCTAATATCAAGAACGTGCTCAAACTCTCAATCTGGAGCCGAACGATCCAAAACTAATTAGACGAGGTAGGAACTAGTCAATACAAGCTCAAGAGTTTGCATTTTAACTACTAAAGTAATTCCCCAACATTAAACACAAGTTTTCTAAAATTCAACCCCGGGCCCACGTGCTCGAATTCCGTAGTTTTTCAAAGAAAGTTGTTCTTTATAACCTAAGGATCAATAATATATTATTTTTACTTCATTCCATAACAAATTTCATATTTAAATCTAATTTTTATCAAAATCCTAGGTTTTGCTCTAATCACATGGTTTTTCCCTAATCTTTGTGTACTAATCTACCCAAGACTCAAGTATTAAACTAAAAATAAGTAGGATAAACTTACCTCAAGATGCTAGGTCGAATTTCTCTCTTTGGAAGCTCCCACTTGCCCAAACAATTGATGAAATATGTCAAAAATGACACATTCCCGTATTAAATGAAAGCATTGCCTTCAGCGATTTCTGCACCTGCAGTTACGGTACTGCATCTGCGGTCTCACTTCTATGAGATGGGGTCCGCATCTACATAATTGGGCCAGGCGGGCTGGGACCGCTTCTGCGGTCTTTAGGCCGCTCCTGTGTAGCCGCTTCTGCAGAGATGGAGCCGCGTCTGCAATTCCTGGGCTCCTCCCCCTTGGCCGCTTCTGCGATAGGTCGACCACACTTACAGTCTTGCACCTGTGGCTGACCAACCGTATGCCCGGTTATGATAGATAGCTGGAGCTTTAGCTCCTTTCCAATTTTTCCAACTTCACTCGAGCCTCGTCCGATTGACGCTCAGGGCCCCGGGCCCCACTTGAACACACCGACAAGTTTGAAATCATAAAACAGACTCGCTCGAACCCTCAAAACGCCTGCAACAACACTAAATTTAAGAATTATCCCCTAGTACCAATTGAATCAAACTTATGAACTTGAAGTTCTTCAAATTACTTCCAACGCAACGAAACATACTTATACTACTCGGATTAACACCAAATTTTGCATGTAAGTCTTAAATGGCAATAAAGAACTATTCCTAGTCTTGGAATGCCATTTGGAACTTGATAACACAAAAACCCACTCTAAACCAAATATTTAAGAACTTCAAAATCCTTAAGGAATCAACTTTCACTATTACGCACCAAAATGCTCCTGGATCATCCAAAACCCGATCCAGACGTACGCCCATGTCCGAAATCATCATACAAACCTATTGGAATCTTCAAATACGGATTCCAAGGTCGTCTGCTCAAAATGTTGACTGAAGTCAAACTTGGCCTTTTTGGCCAACCTTAAGAAACCAAGTGTTCCGATTTCAACCCAAACTCTTCCGAATCCTGAACCAACCATCCCCGCAAGTCATAAATGAGTAAGATCAAGTACAAAAAGTCTTATTTAGGGGAATTGGGGTTATAAAAATCAAAACTAATGATCGGATCATTACATAACTGTAGGTGATGATGGAGTGTTGAGGATACAGGGCCGGATATGCATGCCCAATTTTGATGGGCTTCGGGAGTTGGTCTTAGAGGAGGCTCATAGCTCGTAGTATTCCATTCTTCTGGGTGCCGCAAAGATGTATCATGAATTGAGACAACATTATTGGTGGAGAAGAATGAAGAAGCATATTGTGAGATTTGTAGCTTGGTGTCTCAACTGTCAGCAGGTGAAATATGAGCATCAGAGACCATGTGACTTGCTTTAACAGTTAGATATTCTAGAGTGGAAGTGGGAGTGGATCACCATGAACTTCGTAGTTGGGCTCCCACGGACTTTCAAAAAGTTCGATGCTATTTGGGTGATTGTGGATCGGCTGACCAAGTTCGTGCACTTTATTCATGTGTGTACTACCTATTCCTCAGAACGGTTAGCAGAGATCTATATCCGGAGATCGCAAGGTAGATGCATGGTGTTCGCAGCCCTGCCTTCCTCTTTCCTATCTTAGTACTTTCTATTTCAGATTCATTTTATATTATTTAGACAGTGTTTGGTTGTACTTAGAGGCTCATGACTAATGACACCAGATTCGGGCTGTGTTGGTATATTTTGTCTAATTTACGCATATTCATGTTGATTTATTACATATGAAAGATTTTAGACTTATCTGTTTTAGAAAAATGAAATTTTAAAAAGAATTTGATGTGGTAAATGTTGGATTGGCTTGCCTAGTATTGTGATAGGCGTCATCACGTCCGAGTATTTGGGGTCGTGACAAGAAGGACCAAATCATCTTTTATACTCCCTCCATTTTAATTTATGTGAACCTGTTTGACTGGACACGGAGTTTAAGAAAAAAATGAAGACTTTTGGAATTTGTGGTCCTAAACAAATCCAAATGGGGCCTAGAGTATTTGTGTGGTTATAAAAGCTTCTCATTAAGGGTAGAATTGAAAGTTTAAGCTAAATTGTTACCAAATTTAGAAAGGGTCCATTCTTTTTGGAACGGACCAAAAAGGAATTAGGTTCACATAAACTGAAACAGAGGGAGTAATATATATGCTTTTTTTTCGCTTCGGACATAAATCAAGAAATCACATAATACTTGATTTAGATTTACTATAATATGTCTTATTAGCCGAATCTTTATCACTTGAGGTCATAAGTACGATTTAACCAAGCCAGCACTAATAGTCTACGCTCTTGTGGAATTTTAAACTATCGGTAGTACTTGACGAAAATCACCTTAAAAAACTATTGCTTTTTCACCAAACGATTTATCAATATCCATTATATCTCTAAAGCTCTTTAAATTATTCTGACTGTTAACACCACGCCATGTGCGCTTCATCCCATATTATCATGTTTTATTTTCTTATAAATTTAGCATGAGCACTATGGTTTGACATATTTTTGTGGCCATTTCAATTGTTTGAAGAGGTATGTCGAATCTAAAGTGAGTTGTACAACACTCTACACCATGTTATTGATGTCGCTAATATTATCATGACTTTTGATCTAAATTTGCAAATAATGCACGGGTGTTTGGTCAATGTTGTCCCTTATCTTTGAGGGTTGGTCTATTTTGGTCCTTCAAATATAACCTTGAGCATATTTAGTCCCATAGGTATGCTAAAGTGTAGCAGAGACTGACAAGAATCTGTCCAAGATCAATTACAGGGTTGGTTTCAGCACTCACCGTCTTTTTAATTTACTTATCGAAAATATTTTATAAACCAACACCCACTAATAGTACAGAGCTGATAAATTTAAGATTTTAACGTTGAAACTTTTACTTTTAACAATTTGTTTGATTTTTTCCAAAAAGAAAAGTTAAAATTTGAAAAAAATAGAGTTGTCAAGATCACTTCTAGGCATATTATTGAAGCAAACGAATAAACAGATTATATTATCACTTTTATACCGTGCCAAAAACTATATATATATATATATATATATATAGCATACAAGTTTTATATATTTTTTCGGCTATAATTTTTTTACAGTGGCTATATAATATCATTTTCTCATTGAAACCCGGCACAGAAAGGGATATTTTCAAGGTTAAAATTTTAGAAGATATTATCTAAAAATAAGGAATTAAAGTGATAATGTGCTTTATCCAATAAAAGGAGAGGAAACGTTTTGCTTTAGAGCAGAAGATTTGCTTCATGAGTCAGAGTTGGTTAACACTGTTAGTTTTTGAACACATTATGTTAGTGAGACTAAAGATGCTCCGTTTTAGCATATTTAAGGGACTAAATATGCTCAGGATTATATTTGAGGGACCATAATAGACCTACCCTCAAAGGTAAGGGACAATATTGGTCAAAAAATCAGTAACGCACGATATAGATATATCTTTTTAGTTCCTCCAAAGCCATCTACAAAAATTAACCCCGTTCAATGAATAATCGATTATTTGTAATATAGTCTTGAAAGCTTATTCTTATTCAGGATTTAACTTTAATTGTGCATTAAAACGTTCCTCGGGCACTTAAATGTCCTTTTTTCATATATAAACAATAACTATTCGACATGCACAAGTTATTTAAGTTATTATCTTGAATAGTTTTTTTACTTTAGAAACTATCTCAAGTATAAAGAATATTATATTTAAAATAGCATAAATCTGAATCGATCAAAAGATAATAAAATATTACACGTGTGGTTGATATCAAAATCGATAAGTTAAAGCAAATCTAACTTAGCCGATAATGAAAGAATTACAAGAAAATACACATGACTTCAATCCATAATAAAAAACGGCCCATATTTTTAAGTTTTGCCCCACGTAGCCCACATTGTACATTTTTTGAAAGCACTTGTAAATTCAATATGTGTTTTTACAACCATTGCTTCTAAAAGCTATGGAGTTAATTCTTTGTTCTCACAACTATTGCTTTCACTCTCTCTTCTTCTCACATCTTTTGCATATGTTTTAAAGGGCCGTGTATTTTCTGCTTCTCCCCTTGTGTCACCTGCTTGCAATAAAAGAAAATTGAAGGGTAGAAGTCCACCATTGAAGATCATTTAAAGCTTTGCTTCTGTAAATAGGGTTTTGTGATGACCCGGCCAGTCGTCTTAAGAATTAACGCCCTAATCCCCTATTAACTAGTTCCCCCAAGTTTATTTCCACTATTTTGATTTGCCGGGATGTTCGATTTTAAGTTTTGGAGAGTTTTGAGATACTTAGTCCCTAAATAAGAGTTTAAGTGTTGGAAAATCGACCGTAGTTGGAATAGTATGAAACGACCTCGAAATGAAAATCCAAGGGTACTGTTAGCTCCGTTAGGTGATTTTGGACTTAGGGGTGGATTCGGATTATGTTTTGGAGGCCCGTAGCTAATTTACACTTGAAATGCCAAAAGTTAAATTTTTGAAGTTTCCAGTTCGATAGTGAGATTTTGATCTGAGGGCCGGAATGGATTCTGAGAGTTGCAGTAGTTCTGTTATGTCATCTGGGATGTGTGTGCAAATTTTAGGTCATTCAGAGGTAGTTTGGTTGGGTTTTTGATCAAAAGAGGAATTCAGAAGATTTTTAAAAACTTAGGCTTGAATCCGATGAGTTTTGGGGAATTTGATGTTATTTGAAGTATTTTGAAGATTGGTACAAGTTTGAATAATGTTTTATGATTGGTTGGCATGTTTGGTTGAGGTCTCGGGGGCCTCGGATGTGTTTCGGATGCTCAACGGGTCATTTTTGGAACTTAGGAAATTGTAGAAAAAGTTGCAGCAGTCAGTTCTAGTTTCCTTCTTCGCGTTCGCGAGTGGGTACTCGCGTTCGCGAAGATAAGCTTGGGCTGGGGGAGAGGTTGGTCTTCGCATTCACGAGAGGGCCTCCTTAATCGCAAAGAGGCTGGGTGGTTGTGCTCCGCGTTCGCGATTGGGCTTTGCGTTCGCGTAAGAGGAATTGGCCCAGTGGAGTTTTGTGCATCGCATTCTCGTGGTGCATGTCGTGTTCATGACGGTACATCTGTGCAAAGCATCGTGTTTGTGGAGTAGTGGATTCATTCGCAAAGAAGGAAAAATATTCTAAGTTATCGCGTTCGCGAAGAAGGAATTAAATATCTCAGCAGAATGTTTTAAAAGGCTTATTTCGCGAATTTTAGCCTAGTTTCCTCCATTGTTAGGCGATTTTGAACCTTTTGAAGAGGGTTGAAGAGGGATTCAAGGGGAATCACTTGGAGGTAACATTTTTGACTTCATAACTCATTTTTATGTGATTAAATACCTAGTTAGTGGTGAAAAATTTGAGAGAAATGGGTAATCAGGGCTTGAGTTTAAGAGACCTAAAAAGGGATATTTGAGGGGAATTGAACTTCGATTTTAGTTTTCTTATTATGCATTGACTCGCGAGAGTATGAGGATTCCAAAAATACAAATTTTACCCAATTCTGAGACGTGGGCCTGAGGGACATTTTGGTTATTTTACCTAATTTCTCATATTTTCTTAGAATTTAATTATAGAATCAGTTATTTGAGGAGCTAATTACAATGTGCAATTGAATTAAATATTGGTCCATTTGGAGTTGGATACACGTGAAAAAAGCGTGGTTTCGGGTTGACTTGCACTTGTTCGAGGTAAGTGGCTTGTCTAACCTTGTGTGGGGGACCTTTCCCCTTAGGATTGATATTGTGGTAATTAAAATGTCTCGTACATAAGGTGACGAGTGCGTACTTGTGCTAATTGTTAGAAATCTGGTTTTTCATTAAAAATTGCCTTGAATTGTGTTCTTCCTTTTCTTGCTTACTCTATTTGGAAACTAAACCTGCTGTTAGCCTAGAGGAGCATGTTTACTTGCCTAAATTGCTCTATTTGCCTTAACTGCCTTATTTTTATTATGTGAATCATGCTAGTTTAGGATTACCTGCTTCACTTTGATATGGAATTTATTGGATTGAATTATTGTTGTTGCTACGTATTTACTTTGGGACTACTAGACGGTATCCCGGGATCTCCCCTGTATGCTTACTTTGGGTCTACAAAATTGCATTCCAGGAGATCCCCCTACACTTTTACATTGGAACTACGGGATTGCACCCGATAGATTCCCGTGCATTTACGAGTTGGACTACGGGACTACACCTGGGAGATCTACTGGATATGGTATTTATATTTGGTGACTAGAGGATGGTATCCTGGGAGATCCCCGGTTGTTATCTTGGAGCTGAGTTGTATTCTCTTATTGTGTTTTACTTGCCTCTATGATAGTTGTCGATGTCCTTCATATCTTGCATTTTTTACATTGTTTATTTCACATTGTTAAACGTTATATCTTATTTAACCTCTGTAGGGCCCTGACCTTCCTCGTCACCACCCAACCGAGGTTAGGCTTCACTTACTGAGTACCGTTGTGGTGTACTCATGCCCTTCCTGCGCATGTTTTTTGTTCATGTGCAGATCCAAGTAACTCTACTCAGGCCTACCATTCTTGAGGCGATTCTACAAGGCTTCGAGGTATATCTGCCGCGTTCGCAGACCGAGAAGTCTCTTTCTATTCCTGCATATAGTATTTAGCCTTTCTGTACTTTATGTTCTTGTTAGACATTCCGAAGATTAGAGCTCTGTAGTGTTTTCTCAGCTTGTGGATCCATGAGTTTCCAAGTTTTGGGATAGTGTATTGGATTTTGAGAAGTTGTGTGTATATGTCGAGCAACATTAAAATATTATTTCTTTCAGTTATTTTAGATTTTAATTATTTATTCCTCAAGATTATTTTGTTTTCCGCATTTGTTAGGCTTACCTAGTCATAGAGACTAGGTTCCGTCAGTATAGTTCATGGAGGGCAAATTGGGGTCGTGACAAGTTGGTATCAGAGCTCTAGGTTCATAGGAGTCATGGATCACAAGCCAGTTTATTAGAGTCTTGTTGATCAGTACGTAGACGTATGCACTTATCTACGAGAGGCTATGTAACTATTAGAAAAATTCCACTTTATTTGATTTCCTTGTCGTGCGAGATTTTTGATATCAGAATTCTAAACTTCTGTCTTTCTATTCTCTCACAGATGGTGAGTACACGTGCTACCCGAGATAATCAGGCACCCGCGCCCTCTACTGGAGTCATCAGAGGCTGGGGCCAGGGTAGAGGCCGAGGATGCGCTCGTGGTGCAGCAGAGCACCCACGTGATCTGCCACCGAGGTACCGCCGGGCCTGAAGATAGGGCAGTGGCTTCAGAGGATGAGCAGCGGAGACTTGAGAGGTTCAAGAAATATGATCCTCCTGTATTCAGTGGGTTAGCATCAGAGGATGCCTTGGGTTTTCTAGAGGAGTGCTACCGTATTCTTCATACTATGGGCATATCAGGATCGAGCGGGGTTTCCTTAACTACTTTCTAGATTCGAGGAACCACCTATCAGTGGTGGCGTGCTTATGATTAGACAGTCCGGATGAGGCAACTTCCCTGACTTGGGCTCAGTTTTTAGATATGTTCACAAGGGAGTATGTCCCCCAGAGTCTTAGGGATGCCTGGCGCGTGGAGTTTAAGCATTTGCGCCAGGGTACTATGACTGTCTCGGAGTATGCTATCTGTTATATGGACTTGTCTAGACATGCATCAGCTTTGGTTTCCACGGTTCGCGAGAAGTTTCATCGGTTCATTGAGGGGCTTATTCACAGCATCAGATCTAGCATGGCTCGTGAGTTAGAGATGGATATATCTTATCAGCAGGTGGTGAGCATTTCTATGAGGATTTAGGGCATGCATGCTAGGGACAGAGAGGAAAGGGAGGCCAAGAAGTCTCGAGAGTCGGGCTATTATTTTGGTGCCCGTGCCCTAGCTACAAGTCGTCATGGTAGGGGTCATATGGGTCGGCCAATTCATTCAGCTCTTCCAGCAGCCAGTGGTATTTCATCCCCACCTAGGCCTTAGGAGCCTTATTATTCAACTCCAGTCTCTAGTGTGCCTCATGCACGTGGTACTTCCAGCGGTCAGTCCAACAGACTTAGCCCGAGCCAGTCATAGCTGCCACATCCTCCCAAAGCTTGTTTTGAGAGTGGTAACACACGCCATATGGTGAGGGATTTCCCCAAACTTAGGAGGGGTGCACCTCTGCAGACTCCTCAACCATAGCAAAACCCGTAGAGCTCTTAGGCTATGATCCCAACACCAGTTGCTACTCCATCGACCCAGCCAAACAGAGGTGGAGGTCGGGGAGGTAGAGGTCGCCCCCGAGAGGGAGGCCAGACTAGATATTATGCTGTTCCAGCTCGTACTGAGGTTGTCGCCTCCAATTCTGTCATCACAAGTACTATCTTGGTCTGTCACATAGATGCATCGGTTCTATTCGATCCAGGCTCCAATTTTGTAGGGTGCTTGTGTGTTTTCTAAGACTGACTTGCATTCCCAGATGATCTTTTGGGCATGCCACCCAATACAGACATTACAACAACAACAACCACCCAGTATAATATCACTTAGTAGGGTTTGGGGAAGGGTTTTGTGTACGCAGACCTTACCCCTACCCTGGGGTAGAGAGGCTATTTCCAAATAGACCCTCGGCATCCTTCCCTCCAAGAACTTCCCACCTTGATCTTGGGGAGACTCGAACTCACAACCTCTTGGTTGGAAGTGGAGGTTTCTTACCTGATAAGAGACATTGATTTTTGCATTGATCTGTTGCTGGGAAATCAGCCCATTTCTATCCCTCCGTACTGTATGGCTCCTCCTCAGTTGAAGGAGCAATTTCATGAATTACTTGATAAGGGTTTCATTCAGCCCAGTGTATCTCCTTAGGGTGCTCTTGTATTATTTGTAAAGAAGAAGGACGGTTCTATGCGTGTATGTATTGATTACCGCTAGTTGAATAAGGTGACAATGAAGAACTGCTATCCTTTGCCTCATATTGATGACCTATTTGACCAGTTGTAGGGTGCTTGTGTGTTTTCTAAGACTGACTTGCATTTAGGCTATCATCAGTTAAAAATTTAGGAGCTAGATATCTCGAAGACTGCCCTTAGGACCTAGTATGGTCATTACGAGTTCAATGTTATGTCATTTGGGTTGACCAATGCCCCATCAGCCTTTATGCATTTGATGCAGAGTGTATTCCGGCCATATCTTGACTCTTTTTTCATTGTCTTTATTGATGAAATTCTGATATATTTTGGGAGTCGAGAAGATCATGAGCAGCACCTAAGGACAGTGCTTCAGACTCTAAAAGAAAAGAAGTTATATGTAAAGTTTTCAAACTGTGGGTTTTGGTTGGATTTCGTGGCATTCTTAGGCCATATGGTATCGAGTGAGGGTATTCAGGTGGATCCAAAGAAGGTAGAGGTAGTGCAAGTTGGCCCGGACCATCCTCAACTACAAAGATCAGTAGTTTCCTTGGTTTGGCGGGTTACTACCATCGTTTTGTGGTGGGATTTTCATCGATTGCAGCCTTTATGACCAGACTGACCCAGAAGGGTGCTCTGTTCCAGTGGATGAAAGAGTGTGAGGTGAGCTTTTAGAAGCTCAAGATAGCTTTGACTACGACCCTAGTATTGATATTGCCTACAGGCTCGGGTTTTTATACTGTCCATTGTGATGCCTTGAGAGTTGGCCTTGGAGCAGTATTGATGCAGGACGGTAAGGTGATTGCCTGCGCATCCATATAGTTAAAGATACACGAGAAGAATTATCCATTTCATTATCTGGAGTTAGCTTCCATTGTTCATGCCTTGAATATCTGGCGCCATTACGGCATGCCTTGTGAGATATATACTGATTACCGGAGTTTGTAACATCTGTTCAAGTAGAAGGACCTTAACTTGCATCAGAGGAGATGGCTAGAGCTGCTGAAGGATTGTGACATCACTATCTTGTATCACCCGGCCAAGGCCAATGTGGTGGCCAATGCTTTGAGCTGCCGGGTAGAGAGTTTGGGGAGTTTGGCTTATTTACCAGCAGTAGAGAGGCCTATGGCGATGGATGTTCAGGCCTTAGCCAGCCAGTTTGTGAGATTGGACCTTTCGGAGCCCAGTCGGGTTCTAGCTTGTATGGTCTCTCGATCTTCCTTATTTGATCGTATCCGGGAGCGTCAGTTTGATGACCCTTGTTTGCTTGTCCTTAAGGACAAGGTTCAACATAGTGATGCTAGAGATGTAACCATTGGTGAGGATGGAGTATTGAGGATGTAGGGTCGGGTTTGTGTACCCAATGTTGATGGGCTTCGGGAGCTAATTCTAGAGAAGGCCCATAGTTCGTGGTATTTCATTCATCCGGGTGCTGCAAAAATGTCCCAGGATTTGAGACAACACTATTGGTGGAGGCGGAAGAAGAAAGATATAGTTGGGTTTGTAGCTCGGTGCCTTAATTGTCCACAGGTGAAGTATGAGCACTAGAGACCGGGTGGATTGCATCATCAGATAGAGATTCTGAGTGTAAGTGGGAGAGGATCACCATGGACTTCGTATCTGGGCTCCCACGGACTTTGAAGAAGTTCGATGCTATTTGGGTTATTGTGGATCAGCTGACCAAGTCTGTGTATTTCATCCCTGTGTGTACTACCTATTCCTCAGAGCGGTTGTCGAAGATTTATATCCGGGAGATTGTCCGTTTGCATGGCATTCCAGTTTCTATCATTTCAGACAGAGGTACGCAGTTCACATCGCAATGCTGGAGAGCTTACTGCAGGAGTTGGGTACTCGGGTGGAGTTGAGCACAACATTTCACCCTCAGATGGACGGAAAGTCCGAGCACACTATTCATATTCTTGAGGATATGTTCCTTGCGTGTGTGATTGAGTTTGGGAGTTCTTGGGATCAGTTCTTGCCATTGGCGGAGTTTGCTTACAACAACAGCTATCAGTCCAGCATTCAGATGGCACTGTACGAGGCCTTGTATGGTAAGCGATGTAGATCTCCGGTGGGTTGGTTCGAGCCAGGTGAGGCTAGATTATTAGGCACAGACTTAGTTCAGGATGCTTTGGAAAGAGTCAAGGTGATTCAGGATAGACTCTGTACAGCCTAGTCCAGACAGAAGAGCTATGCGGACTGGAAGGTTCGTGATGTTTCCTATATGATTGGAGAGCGGGTTCTGCTTTGGATTTCACCTATGAAAGGCATTATGAGATTTGGGAAGAAAGGGAAGTTGAGTCCGAGGTTTATTGGTCCTTTTGAGATATTGAGGCGAGTTGGGGAGGTTGCTTATGAGCTTGCCTTACCTCCCAGCTTGGCAGGAGTTCATCCGGTATTTCATATTTTGATGCTCTGGAGGTATCACGATGATCCGTCGCACGTGCTGGATTTCAGTTTAGTCTAGCTGGACAAGGATCTATCCTATGTTGGGGAGCCAGTGGAAATATTAGACAGGCAGGTTAGAAAGCCGAGGTCAAAGAACATTGCATCAGTGAAGGTTCAGTGGCGGGGTCAGCCGGTCGAGGAGGCGACCTGGGAGACCGAGCAGGATATATGCAGCCGTTACCCTCATCTTTTCACTCCTTCAAGTATGTCTATATTCTCGTTCGAGGACGAACGAATTTAAGTGTAGGAGGATGTGACGACCTGGCCGGTCGTCTTAATAATTAATGCCCCGATCCCCTATTAACTAGTTCCCCCAAGTTTATTTCTGCTATTTTGATTTGCTGGGATGTTCGGTTTTAAGCTTCGGAGAGTTTTGGGACACTTAGTCCCTAAATAAGAGCTTAAGTGTTGGAAAGTCGATCGTAGTCAAAATAGTGCAAAAATGGCCTCGAAATGGAAATCCAAGGGTTTCATCAGCTTCGTTAGGTGATTTGGGCTTAGGGGTGTGTTCAGATTGTGTTTTGGAGGTCCGTAGCTAATTTAGGCTTGAAATGCCGAAAGTTGAATTTTTGAAGTTTCTGGTACAATAGTGAGATTTTTATAAGAGGGTTAGAATGGAAATCCGAAGTTGCAGTAGTTCCGTTATGTCATTTGGGACGTGTGTGCAAAATTTCAGGTCATTCGGAGGTAGTTTGGTTGTGTTTTTTTTATCAAAAGCGAAATTCGAAAGATTTTTAGAAACTTAGGCTTAAATCCGATGAGTTTTGGGGAATTTGATGTTGTTTGAAGTGTTTTGAAGATTGGTACAAGTTTGAATGATGTTTTAGGATTGGTTGGCATGTTTGGTTGAGGTCTCGGAGGCCTCGGGTGTGTTTCGGATGCTCAACGGGTCATTTTTGGAACATAGGAAATTGCAGAAAAAGTTGCAGCAGTCAGTTCTGGTTTCCTTCTTCGCGTTCGCGAGTGGATCCTCGCGTTCGCGAAGAGGAGCTGGGGCTGGGGGAGAGGTTGGCCTTCGCATTCACGAGAGGGCCTCTGCCTTCACGAAGAGGCTGGGTGGTTGTGCTCTGCGTTCGCGATTGGGCTTCGCGTTTGCATAAGGGTAATTGGCCCAATAGAATTTTGTGCATCACATTCGCGTGGTGTACATCACGTTTGCGAAGGTACGTATGTGCAAAGCATCGCGTTCATGGAGTAGTGGACGCTTTTGCGAAGAAGGAAAAATGTTCAAAGTTATTTTGTGCTTCACGTACGCGAGGCTTTGACCGCTTTCGTGAAGAAGGAATTACATATCTCGGCAGAATGTTTTAAAAGGCTTATTTCGCGAATTTTAGCCTAGTTTCCTCCATTGTTAGGCGATTTTGAACCTTTTGAAGAGGGTTGAAGAGGGATTCAAGGGGAATCACTTGGAGGTAACATTTTTGGCTTCATAACTCGTTTTTATGTGATTAAATACCTAGTTACTGGTGAAAAATTTGGGAGAAATGTGCAATTAGGGTTTGAGTTTAAGAGACCCAAAAGGGATATTTGAGGGGCAATTGAACTCCGATTTTAGTGTTCTTATTATGCATAGACTCGTGAGAGTATGAGGATTCCAAAAATACAAATTTTACTCGATTCCGAGATGTGGGCCTGAGGGGCATTTTGGTCATTATACTTAATTTTGCGTATTTGCTTAGAATTTAAAATCAGTTACTTGAGGTGTTAATTACAATATGCAATTGAATTAAATAGATTTGGGCCATTTGGAGTCAGATACTTGTGGAAAAAGTATAGTTTCGGGTTGACTTGCACTTGTTCGAGGTAAGTGGCTTGCCTAACCTTGTGTGGGGGACCTTTCCCCTTAGGATTAATATTGTGGAAATTGAAATGCCTTGTATGTGAGGTGACGAGCGCGTACTTGTGCCAATTGTTGGATGTCACGACCCAAAATCTACTAAGGGTCGTGATGGCGTCGGACATCGCTTTCAGGCAAACCAACAAAACTACTTAATTAAATTCTTATCTCAATAATTTTGAAAACTGATATTTTCCTTAAATCCAGATAATAAAAGATAATCTTTACAAAAATAAATAAAAGAATATTTACAAGCACGTACAGAATACCCTATATCCATCCCAGAACCCGGTGTCACAAGTGCATGAGCAATTTTTAAGAAATAATATAATATAACAACCGTCCGGAATACAAACTGGATAGAGGATAAATACAACAATCTGGAGGAGACTCTACTGGCTACGGGTCGTCCCGAGAAATGCAGCTCACCTAAGTCTCAGCATCAACCATGCTATTATGCCACTAAGCCACTAGCCACATATTAACTTGTGCAACAAAAATGCACAGCTATTGTAGTATGAGTACGAAATGTACCCACTGAGTATCCTATCTAATCTCGAAGAAGTAGAGACGAGAGGTCGACTTTAATACTTAATAGTGATCCACTAATAATATTAATAATGCGATGAATCATAGATTTATTAACAACAGTAAACTCAGATAAGTCACGACACAGGCAAAAGTTCCTTTTTATTAAAAGTCTCAGGATTCGTAATCCATTAATTAACAATTATCTCAAGCCGGGGAGAGCAGATATTAATATCAATAAATATCAAGGTAAACAATACAAGCATGCGCAACTCATGCCGAGGTCGTACGACCCGATCCAATATAAATTTAAAATGTGCATTGCCGAGGGTTGAATGGTGTGAACCATAGATGCATCTATCACCTCACTCGTGAACCATACATGAAATGCGATCAAATTTAAATAAACAATCACCCTGCTCGCGAACCTTACATGCGACGCAGGTACACATAGAGATACATGCTCAAACAACAAATTAAGAATTTATCGGGGAACATTTATCCAAATAAAAGTCAATTCTCTTTAATTGATTGAAGAAAATGAAGTTTAATCCTCTTAGAAATTCATTTACCAATTCGATAGAATTTAAGAAATTCAACTATCAATAAGATCACATATATTCCAAGTATAGCATGCTTTTGGGTCCAAGACTACCCGGACTTACACATATTAGTAGCTACACACGGACTCTGGTCACCTCATGCGTACGTAGCCCCCACAAATAGGAGCACATAATCAATTATTTCACCTATGAGGACAATTCCCTCTTACAAGGTTATAAAGGAGACTCACCTTGCTCCGAAGATCCATAACCAGCATCCCACGCCCTTCCGAAGACTCAAATTGATGCACAATGCTCCAAAGCTAGCCAATAATTATGCATTCTATTAATATATGCTCAATTACCCATTACAATCCAATATATAACAATTCCTAACCCCGATCAAAAACTTGACAAACATGCCCTCGGGCCCACATGCCCAGATTCCGAAAATTTTCGAAGATTAAGCTTACCCATAACTCCACGAACTCAAATATATAATTTACTCTCAACTCCATACCCAAAATCGTGGTCAAATTCCAAGAATATCAATTTCTATGTCTTTCCACCAAAACCCCAAATTTCTACCGATTTACATGCTAAACTCCATACATAATCAATGTATTTAACTCAAGATAGATGGGGATAGCTTACCTTTTCGTTGATGATGAAAATCCCCTCTTGAAACCCTCTAAGAATCGCCCAACCCAAGAAAATATGAGAAAAAAAATGGCCAAATCCCGATTTTTAAAACAATTTGTGCCTCCAACACTTTCCTCACCCGCGGTCCCCTACCGCTTCTACGGTTCCGCAGGTGCGAGCCTTCCTACCGCTTCTCCGGTTTCCTCTAGGCTCCCCTTTTTTCGCTTCTGTGCCCTCTCTTCCGCATATGCGGGTCCCACATCTGCGGCAAAATGACCGCATCTGCGGTCCCAACTCTCTTCCACCAAATTCCGCATTCGCGACCATTTGGCCACTTGTTCGGCTCCGCACCTATAGCCCTAGTCTCGCAGATGCAGTTACACCAGCAACCAGCAACTTCAGCTCTTCTTCAAACTCCGAATCCATTCCTTTAACCACCCGAAATCTACCCGAGGTCTCGGGACCTCAACCGATCATACCAACCAGTCCCAAAACACCTTATGGACTTGCTCGAGGCCTCAAATCATAACAAACAATGCTAAAACCACGAATCGATCTCCAATCCAAGCTTTATGAACTTTAAAATTTCTAACTTCCACTTTCGATATTTAAACCTATCAAATCACGTCTGATTGACTTCAAATTTTGTACGCAAGTCATATTCGACATTACGGACCTACTCCAACTTCCAAAATTAGATTCCGACCCCGATATCAAAAAGTCCACATCCGTTCAAACTTCTCAAAAACCTTCAAATTTCTATCTTTAGCCAAATGACTTCAAAATGACCTACGGACATCCGAATTCACTTTCGATCGTGCTCCCAACTCCAGAATCAACATACAGAGCTTCTCCCAGACTCAAAATCTCAAACGGACATTGATAACACTGAAACACACTTCAACCCATTCTTATGTGATTTTTTCCAAAATGCTAACTTCCACAATAGGCATCAAAATGCTCCCGGGTTATCCAAAACCCGACCCGGACATACAGCCAATTCTGAATTCATCATATGAACCTGCTGGAACCTTCGAATCCTGATTTCGAGGTCGTTTACTCAAAAATC
The DNA here is from genome assembly GCA_026770625.1 of Nicotiana glauca. NCBI lineage: Eukaryota > Viridiplantae > Streptophyta > Magnoliopsida > Solanales > Solanaceae > Nicotiana > Nicotiana glauca. Next base: position 27,377 of record MU782863.1, on the reverse strand, counting down.
CGATCTTAGCTAATTCTTTCAACTTAAAGCTTCTGAAATGAGAATTTTCTTTTCAAATCAACTCCGAACTTCCCGAAGTTCAACTCCGACCATATGTGCAAGTCATAATACCTGAAATAAAGTTGTTCATGACCTCAAACTGCTGAACGGCGTGCTAGAGCTCAAAACGACCGGTCAGGTTGTTACATTGGAAATCAGATTTTTCATTAAAAATAGTCTTGAATTGTGTTCTTCCTTTTCTTGCTTACACTTTTTGGAAACTAAACAAGATGTTAGCCTAGAGAAGCATGTCTAGTTGCCTAGATTGCTCTATTTGCCTTAACTGCTTTATTTGTATTACGTGAACCATGCTAGGTTAGGATCACCTACTTCACTTTGATATGCAATTGATGGGATTGAATTCTTATTGTTGCTGCCTATTTACTTTGGGACTACGGTACGATATCTCGGGAATTCTCTTGTATGTTTACTTTGGGACTACGGAATTGCATTCCGGGAGATTTTCCTGCACTTTTACATTAGAACTATGGGATTGCAGCCGGTAGATTCCCAAGCATTTACAAGTTGGCCTACGAGGCTGCACTTGGTAGATCCACTGGATATGATATTTATATTTAGGGACTACAGGACGGTATCCTTGGAGATCCCCGGTTGTTATTTTGGAGCGGAGCTGTATTCTCTTACTGTGTTTTACTTGCCTTTGTGATAGTTGTTGTTGTCCTACATATCTTGTATTTATTATTTACACTGTTTATTTCACATTGTTAAACCTTATATCTTATTTAACCTCAGTATGGCCCTGACCTTCCTCGTCACTACCCGATCGAGGTTAGGCTACGCACTTACTGAGTACCGCTGTGGTGTACTCATGCCCTTCCTGCGCATGTTTTTTTTCATGCAGATCCAGGTACCTCTACTCAGGCTTACCGTTCTTGAGGCGAGGCGATTCTATGGGACTTTGAGGTATATTTGCCGCATACGCAGACCGAGGAGTCTCTTTCTATTCCTGCATCTAGTATTTAGCCCTTCCGTACTTTATGTTCTTCTTAGACATTCCAGAGACTAGAGTTATGTAGTATTTTCTCAGCTTGTGGATTTGTGAGTTTCTGGGTTTTGGGATAGTGTATCAGATTTTGAGAAGTTGTGTGTATATGTCAAGCAGCATTTAAATATTATTTCTTTAAGTTATTTCGGCTTTGATTATTTATTCCGCAAGATTAGTTTATTTTCCGCTTTTGTTAGGCTTACCTAGTCGTAGAGACTAGGTGCCGTCACGATAGTTCACGGAGGGCTAACTGGGGTCATGACAGGTTTTTTGAATTTGTTAGTTGTTTGGATTGGGCATTTTGCCAATTGATTGAAAATATCGAAAAGAGTTCAAAATTTAAATTTGAAGTGACTTGGAGTATATTTGAGCAAGATTTGAGTTAAATTTTAGAAAAGGCGCAAGGAAGAAGACGAAGTCAGTTTTTTGTATAATTATGTATATTCTTGTATAATATTGTATATGAGTGTAGAAACACACCTTACACTTTCATACGTCTATACACAAACTCTGTAGACGAACTTCTTCCGCGATTTTCAGTTGCAATTCTTGTTCAAAACCAGTCCAAATCTCCATTAAATGACTTCAAGTTTATTACAACCTCCTTATAATATTTCTAACAAGTCTAAATAACATCCACTCCAAATTTCTCACAAAATGAAATTCGTGATTTAAACCCACATATTTAAGCTTGTTAAAAATCTTATTTTCACCATCCAAATGAATTTGGTTTATTGAATTAATATTTGAGTCACAATTACTGTTTCGAAATTAATTTAAAAGCTTGGGAAATATTTTTTAAAAATTAAATAGTAATTTTGAGAACCTATTGGAGTTGGATATTGAATCTTAGCCTATTATTTATGGGCTAGTTGGTTATAAATTGAAATATGAACTATAAAATTAAAAAGTATGGAGCCCATTGTTCTAATGTGAAATTTCCCCGCTGATAATATGGGAAGAAGTCTTCTAAAAAAAACAATGAAGTTAAATTAAAAAAATATATGGAAGGGACATCCTTCATACAGTCATATTAGGGTTAGTTAGTTTATTTATACAATTCTTCATCCATATGTGTATTATTTCCAGTTCTATTCTTTTCTTGTGAATTATAACGTTAAAAAAGCTATTGTGGTCCACCAAAAAATATGCATTAAGCTGGACCAATGATTTTAAACTTTTACGATTAAATTTGAATCTTTGTGGAATTAACTTGAGTGAGTAAGGGGTTAAGGAAAATTGTTGGTCCTTTCATTTTGCTTTCACCCTGTTGATTTCTTAATATTTAAAGTAGCAAGTTTTTAGCTGAAATCAATTTTTCAGATAAAGAAAAAATTCAAATATTTGAATTTTATCTACACAAGTATTTTTAAGGAATAACTTAATCCTCATAGGATTATAGAGCGATATCTTATTATTTGCTTGAAAAATTAATCAGCTAGAGTTTTTATAAATTTGTGATTCATAGATTCTAGAGAATAGATTATTTAGTATAAAATTAGTACATTAATTAATAAATATTTTCCGTATTTCAAATACTTCTATCTTAAGTTTATTTAAACAAAATAAATTATTATACATTTAATTTAAATTTAAATTTAAATTTCTACTAAATTAAATCATTTAAAAGTAAAATGCAAGTACTCTAATTAAGATGATATCGTCGTTATTACAAAAACTAGTTTCTATAAACGTGCGTTGCACGTTAATAATAACACATAATGTTCAGTTAATTATTTATATGAAAGAATAAAATATTTATTTAATGAAAATTTATAGTTTTAGAAATATGCATTGATCATATCTAATATAAGATTTGTTTATAGACGATATTGTTTGTGTATGATCCCTTTCGATACTATGGATTCTCTGTATGATCAAATCTCTTGTTTTCATCATTGAAATCCCTCTTGCGTCGTATTTTTCTTATTAAAAGATCTTCACCACTACTTTCACTATCTCGCTTGATACCAATCATTCTAGAAGAAGGATGACATCATTTTTAAATTGTTCCAATTGTGTGATGCTTATCTGTAGAGGCTTCATCCATATTATCAAACTATGTTTTCCTTGCACAACAGCAGAATAAATCACATTATGATATCAGTTTAGATTAGGTTTAGAAACATCATATTTTTAAGTACTCTAACTTGCTCATGCTCTCAAAGAAACAATTAATACTCTTCGGTGTGCTTTATAGTTAAATATCTAATAAATTGTCATGTATCCTTCTAAAATCATCTAACATATGTTCGTAATGTATATCTGGCAGTTTTCTAATACCGATTGAACTACAATACACCAATATAGTTGCAAATAAATTTTGGAGAGTTGATGATGACTTTTTGAAGAGAATTTCCTTGCTCAAGTATTCAGAAATATTGTTATCTCATTCTAATATCCCTTTTTCTTTTACAACTTCCTTGTATGTCTCACCCCTCTTCCATTAATAATAAATAAACCTTCAAGCGAATATGATCCTATAACATGATTTAATAAATCTCAAATAGTATATTTTACCTTTTCCATTATTCAAAAAAAGAGTATAAATAGATAAAAATTTACAAAAGATATTAAAGAAATTCTTTTTAAGTGTAAATATTAAATTTTTGATTAACAAAAGAGGTTCAATTAATTACATATTTGTTTTCTTTTGTTCAGCTGACATAATACTCAATAAATTGCTCGTATAGGTACTTTCGTGCTTCGTTGCCTGTTCAGTATGTACTGAAATACTCAGTGAACATAATTTGGGGGATATTGTCCGATTCAAAATACTTAATAAATTTGCGCCACCAAAGCCAACGACTCATCAATTGTTTATGTTTTCTTTACGTCTTCAACGTGTTGCTTCTCATTGCTCAAGCATTGTCTATGATCCTATACTTTGTATGGTGTTCCAGTCTACCGGTAGGCAATACCCTATTCCTATCTCTACAAGCGTGTGCCTTCTAACTCTCTACTAAGCTCCCTTCTCAGTTATAAGATGGCAAAGTAAACTACTTGAATTTTTTTTGGAACCCAGGAAAACCCGCAGCCGTTACAGCCTCCACCTCTCGTGTGAGCACTCTGTGCGCACTGAGTAAATTCCCCACTGTGTAATAGCTTACAAACCACACAGTGAATGTAAACCACACTAGGGAAGCCCCATGCGACAGGCTCAGACCCAGAAGGCATTGAGGAAGATCGAACTCGCGTCTTCGGTGTGTAAAACTCCCTCCAAACCCACTGGGTCGTCCCTTCGTGACAAATTACTTGAATTTGCTATAACGTACTCTAATAAATGAAAATTATCAAAAATAAGATTTTAGTCAATCATGTTGACGTGAAAGCCGTATAGCTCTATTTTAAAAGGCAAAATTGGGACTCGCCCGGGGCTCGTCCCGGGGCGGAACACTCGTAAAACGCTCATGTACTTATGTGTGGGGCTTAGTTCCGTGAGACTTACGCCTAGGCCATTGGGGCTTACGCCCCGAATACGCCCAACACCCAATGTACTGAGCTCGCCTAATAGAACTTTATGCAATTATATGTAACTAACATTGTAAATCCTCAAAATTTCTTAATAAATCATTGACTATTCAAAATTACTTTTTTCTTAATCATTAATCATTAAGTTGAGATTATTTTGTGTCATAATTAAAATAAAAATTATTGCACATTATCCACTAAGACTGCTATGATAGTTAATTTTAAGTAAACCTTTCATTTAAAAAGTATTTATTTATTAACTTTTGTTTGTCTTTACTATATAAATGTCCGTAATTTTTGCATAGTTATTTTCAAAATTTTATTTTGTTCACATTTACGAGATACAATACTTATTAATTTAATAACTCAGTATTAGCTAGTGACTATTTACAAATAATTAGTTATCATGGTATTAATGATGAATTATGTGTCACTTTATTAACTTGTTCAAACTTAAAAATAAATAATGCTATTTAAATTGTGAATTATGTTTTTATAAAATTCTCTTTCAAATAGAAAGCATATTAAATAAAAGGAGTATTTCAAGAAAAATATCAAATTATAATATCGAAATTCTTTCAAGATTTATTACTCCTTAAGAGATACATATAAGATTTTGTATCAAATACCTTACGTTTGATGTTTGAGTTGTAACGACGTTGCAGCTAATTTGCGATGTATGTCATACTTTTCATATTATTCATAGTTGAATTTTAAATTATAAATATTTTAAATAGATTATTTATTATAAATTTTTATAATTTTTATGTAATCTTTATAATTATTTTATATTTTATACTATCTTAAAATTCTTGAAATTAGTAAAATTTAAAGATTCATGGGACTTATGTCCCATGTCTCAGAGCTTACGCCTCGCCTCATCAGAGGTAAAACACCTCGTCCCACGCCTCCGCCTTTTAAAACATTGCCGTATAGTAAGATTTCAAAAATTAGTCATTATTATATATCTATTTAAGAAACTACTCATCAACTTTTTGGTAAATTCTATCTTTTTTCCTTTTAGACCGTGTTAAATTTTATAAAAGAATTACACAAAAAAAAAAAAAAAAAAAAACGATGTAAGACAGTTTACAACTTGACTTGGAAAAGTACATGAGACAAATCTTTTAAATGATAAAAATGAGTATTATCGTACTAACTTAGGTCGTAAATGTAAAATAAATAATTACACAAACTATTGATCTTTTAATAAATAAAATTTAGAGTAAAATACTACGTCAATGTATTAGAAGCAAAAAAATATGACCACTATCTACTTGAACTCCAAAAATATTATTACGATATAACAGTTAAAATCATAAAAGTTAACATGTTATTATTTTACTTTTNAAAAAAAAAAAAAAAAAAAAAAAAAACACGATGTAAGACAGTTTACAACTTGACTTGGAAAAGTACATGAGACAAATCTTTTAAATGATAAAAATGAGTATTATCGTACTAACTTAGGTCGTAAATGTAAAATAAATAATTACACAAACTATTGATCTTTTAATAAATAAAATTTAGAGTAAAATACTACGTCAATGTATTAGAAGCAAAAAAATATGACCACTATCTACTTGAACTCCAAAAATATTATTACGATATAACAGTTAAAATCATAAAAGTTAACATGTTATTATTTTACTTTTACATTTTATTGATGAATAACTCAAGTCATGCATGATGTACCCATACATGGTTATAATACCTAAAAGTAGATTTTTCAACAATTTAATTGGAATGTTATTTGGAATTCTAAGAATGTTCCTACTTCCTACACGTACGTTTTATATGTGTAAGCCTAAATCAAACAGAATAGAATTTCTAGATCGTGTTATTTTTGGTAAATCAAACCAAATCAAAACACAAAAAGAAAATAATAATATTACAATTATATCCAATACTATAGTTTATTTAAGGACTATTTTGGTCCATTAATATTTTATTCATAATTTTATAATAATATAAATATAAATATAGATTATTTAATACGAGATAGTGTCAATCCAAATAAGAAGGAAAAGAGGACTATTCCATTGTTAAACAATCATTAATCTGAACGTGTAAGTATATATTACACAATTGGTTTTCAGTTTTCACCTTATATCCAAAACCCTCTAAAACCGTTTTCCTCTCTTCTTTCTCAACAACACTAGCTGGCCTTTCTTCATCTTTCCAGCTAAAATGCCGCCGTCTAAAGGCAAAGGAAAGGGGAAGAAGAAAGGTAAATCCAAGAAAACAAAAAACAGAGCTCCAGACGCAACATGCAACTGCATTTTACTAAGAGAAATCATCATTGATATCCTTTCTCGTCTCCCTGTGAAGACCCTTTTACAATTCAGGTGTGTTTGCAAGCCATGGCGAAAACTCATTTCCAAACCCAACTTCATAGCCACCCATTTCCTCCATTCCTCTTCTTTGCAGCCCAGTACCGGTTCTTTACCCCTTCTTTTATACATTCGCCATCTCGAGTCCTCTGATCATCTACTCTCACTAATCAACCTGTCCCCCGAGTCATCATCAGTTGTGGAACTTGATAACCCTTACCCTTTCGTCGCGCAAAATATATTGGTTGCGGGTTCTTGCAATGGCATTGTGTGCCTTTTTCGGGCACCTTCGGGTGATGGCATTGTTCTTTGGAACCCAGCTATGAGGCAGTCTAGGAATCTGCCGCTTTCGAAAAGCCGACCCATTATAGGAACGCACTCTTGTGTTTCCATCGGATTTGCGTACGATTCACAAAAGAATGACTTCTTGGTCTTGAGTCTTAAGAGTTTCGGACCAGAAACTATGATTGCGGATGAAGTGGAAATGTATTCAACCAAGAGTTGCAGCTGGGAGAGGGTGCCAAATGAGATGGGGTTTCGAGTTGTTGGGCTTTCTTGCAATCTGATTATTAAAGGGGTGCCTTATTGGAGTGCTCTGCAGCTTGACGATCCTTATGGGGTATTGGTGTATTTTGATGTGAGTAAGAGAGTACTTGACAAGTTACCTATGCCTAGAGTGGGACTGGAGATTCAGGGGCATCTTGTGAATTTGGATGATTCTCTTGGTATATTACTGTGGGACAAAACAGACAAATATAGCGTTCAGATTTGGGTAATGGATGATGAAGATGGTTGGACCAGGAAATGCAATGTTGAAATGCTATGCGGGTTTGACAGAATGATTGGCTGTTTTTGGAATGGTAACATTGTTGCTGCGGATGAGAATGGCGTGTTGTTCCTCTTTGATCCGGTGACTAGTTCTGTTAAGGCAAAATTGTGCATCGATAATGCTAAAAGCAGTTTCTCCATGATTTTCAACTATTCAGAGAGCTTAGTTCTGATGGAAGGGATGCGACCAGTTAAGAAGCAAGCTGCTAGAGATAAATTAGCACGGTGATCAACTTTTGTCTTTTCAATTATATCTTAATTAATTAATTACTATGTGCTTGCTTTGTGTTGATTGTCACGTCTGATCCCACTTTGAGATGTTGCACTTTTGCTTTGTTCTTATCCTTATGTGCATATGTGTATGTTATGGGCACTTGGTGAAACAAAGCAGATTGACTGTGAATCTGTGATGCATTAATTTACTACGTGAACTAACTCTGTGATCGTTTTTACTTAACTCTACACAATTAATTAGTGGAGATGCTTGTCAGTTGCTGCTGTGGTTCTGGAAAGCAAATATTGCCAATTAACAAGTTTTCTTTTCATCTCCCATCTAAGAAAGTATATTTTTGTAGATAGCTTTGTGGTGTTGAATCAGTCACAGTATAAATGTCTCTCACTGTATGCAATTCTCTTATTTTATGGTTAGTCAGCCAAACAACTTATTCGATTACTAGTTGAAATTGGTGGAAATAAGGGGAATAAAGAGAGATGCCACATGGTTTTACGCTTTCTGTTTCTGGTGCTCTTTTCTTGTTTGGTGAGTGTTTTCAATAAAATTCTTCATTCCTGATCCATGAACTTTTAAACTTGAATATGCAAGTACAGATGTTAGTCTTATAGATGTCAGTGTTGATAAACTAAAGCTTATTATCAATGGAAGGCTTTGCTACTTGTGTCATTGCTAACCATATATATTGGACGAATGTGCACTCTCTTAATGTAGTGCGACACATCCATATCTTTGCTTTTGATAGCTCAAAGATATAGCTTTAGTTGACAGCCAGTGTAAGTATCTTCGTTTCATTTAACTATTTGCTCCTTCAAGTTGCAATCTTTCGGCCTTTTCACCTTGAATTTCCAGTATTGTTTTCCAATTGCTTATAAACTTCGTAGTCTTGCTATCCCGTCCTCATCTTTCCTCCTTGGTTCACTTGTGTCTTGCCGTCTTTAATAATTGAATTGACTTGTAGTTACTTGGGATCTTATAAACCTGACATTATTTTTCTTGATAATGTAGGGCTGGCATGTATATAACTTGACCCTCAGAAGCTTGACTTGGTTATATAGGATTGCATAAAGACATTTTGGCTGCCCCTTAACATCGGAGATGGCATGAAATTTTTTTTGACATACTTTTAGTTAGGGAATACTAACAATGTATGTAGCTCCTGGTCCCTCTCATGTTCATATTACAGCGTATAATTCGTCTCAGCTACTTTGTATCAGATTATCAACTATTTTGCACTGATCAACTTGTGCTTGAGTAAGAAATGGTGGGTTTATGTTTGCGTCTAATATGCTCAAGTTTTCTTTTTTGATTCATAATTCTTTCCAAATGTAGACTGTGGTGCGACTTGAATGTTCTTTTTGGTTTCATAGTTCTTCGCATATGTAGACTGTGGTGCGACTTGAATGTTACTTGTTTTATAATTCTTTGCATATGTGGACTCTGATGCGACTTGAATGGAGTTTTTAAATAGAGAGAGTTTTAAGGCAGGGGTAAGTTTTGCGCATACATTATCCTCTTCGTACCTTATTTGTGGGATTATACTAGGTTATTATTATTGTTTTAACTTTAAAGAAAATAATACTTTTGACTAAATTTACATAACATACCAAAAGTCCGCTTAATATGTTGGGGCAGAGGCGGACCCAAAATTTTAAGTTTATGGGTTCCTACAACAATTTCAAGTTAATCTACATGATAAATGGACCAACGAACTGGGTTCCAAGCTAAATATTCTTATACTTTTAATAAATTTTTTAGTACAAATACAGTGTCTATGCAAAAGTTACTGAGTTTACGGGAACCTGTATCCTTTTCTCTAGATTGTGCGAGAAAGCATGTTGCAGCAAATACAATTCAACATTTGAAATTGTTTGACCTTGTGTATTATTATTAAAAAACACAAGAGTACTGAAAATTATTTCTAGATAAATTTTAAAAAGATAGGCGAAAGTTGAATTTTGGGGATGAACACATGCTTGAAAGCACATCAACTCATCATAATTTTTCATGTATGATATTATTATCAAAGCCTTTGTATACCATCATGCCTTTGTATACCATCATTGTACGATTACATAAGACACTTGACAGATCTAAGTTTCTGAGTAGTATAATGGGTGTATTTTTCTTCAACCCAGCATGTATGAAACGGAAGATCAAATATGACATTGTTCGTTCTATGCATACATGACACTAACATATATAAATTTTTTCCTCATTTTATCTTTTTGATCTCATTTAATATATAAAATAATGAATTTCACAACGAATATCTCTGTTGAAAGATCATTTGGTATAGTATTCTTCTTGGTAGTGATCGGTAGTATTATCTTCTGTCGAGTCGAACTGAGAACATTTTGGCTTTTATCAGGGAATTTGGTAATCAACATCTCATTTAATCGATCAATATATCTAATCTTGCTAGCTACAATAACTCTTTCCTTAATGTACTTTGCATAACTTTTTATTTTATTTAGCAATGAAAATATTTTCCTTAATAAAGAATCTTCACTAGTACTATAGCCATTGGGCTTGACGACAAAGTATTCTCAAGGAAGGATCAAATTATCTTTTATAATATATTAGTATTTGTACCAGTACGGATGCGCGGACACTAATCATGTCAAATATTTAAATTATTTGAATTGTATGTAAATAATCTTAAAATTTACACTTTCTCAGTAAATATAGATAATCATTAGATATAAACCACATGAAGAAAAAAAATTAATCATTTCTACTATTATTTTTTTTTGGATACTATTCTTATCGTTGTCATTGGATCCTAAAAATAGTCAGGAAGATAAAATAATAACTCATATTTATGGCAAAACAATCAAATATTGAGACAATGAATGACTCTTAGATATGACTTAACTCATTTACTACTATTTGTACACTTATTTGGTGTGTTGGTATCCCTTAAAAAAATATTTTTTTCTTAAGATTTCAATTTCTAAAATATTATTTTTCAATAATAATTATTTTTGTAATAATGTAATTGAAATATTATTCTTAATTCAAAACTCATTTTAGTTGGCTATCTAAAAATATAAAAAATTCTTTAGCTAGTGAATTTTTTTTACTCCATTTTGATATTTGACATTAACCATGTTAAATAGCTGAGTTATTTGAATTATATGTAAATAACCTTCATTTAAACCTTCTAAATAATTATAGATAATCATCAGATATTAATTAAGAAACACTACGTGAAAAAAGACTAACATTTTCTCAGTTCTTATAGTGATAAATATATTTTTGCGCTATTCTCGTAGGTATCAATAGAACCTAAAAATAGTCACGAAGTGAAATAATAACTCATATTTATGGCAAAGCACAAAGGTTGACACAATATAAATGATTCTTTAATTACGACATGACTCTTATACTATGTCTTCTGTCATGATCCAAATTCTACTAAGGATCGTGATGGCACTAGACATTGATGTCAGGCAAGCTAACCAAAATACTTGATTAAATTCTAGTTTTAATAAATTTTTAAAACTATGATTTTCCTTAAATTATACTAGTAAAAAATAATCATTTCAAATCAAATATAAATGCTAAGAAGTTGATACAAGATACCCCATAATCATCCCAGAACCCGGTGTCACAATTGCATGAACATTTACTAGGGAATGAAATAAAATACAGTAACTGTCCGGAATACAAAGTGGACAAAATTGAAAAACACAGTAAAATACTCTGAAGGGGACTATGCTGGCTGCGGGTCATCTCGACAAATGCAGCTCACCTAAGTCTCTGTATCAATCATGCCGCTATGCCACTAGGCCACTAGCCACATATGAAACTGTGCAACAAAAATGCACAACAAGTGTAGTATGAGTATAAAAAATAACGTTTACCCAATGAATATCCTGTTTAATCTCGAAGAAGTAGAGACAAAAGGTCGATTTCAACACTTACTAGTGGTCCAATGATAATATAGCAAAGGGTGAGGAATTCATGGATTTCATAAAGCAAAATTTAACTCATAAAGTTAGAAAGCAGGTAAGCAACTTCTCAAATGATAAAGGATTTCCAAAGATTTACTTTTCATTATCTCTATCAATTAATCTCTGGCCAGGAAAGACAATTATCAACATTTAAATTCTCAGGTAAGTAACACAAGCATGCGCATATCATGTCGAGGTCGTACAGCCTGATCAACCATAAATGTAAAATGTGCACTGCTGAGGGTCGAATGGAGCGAATCATATATATATCTATTACCCCGCTCACGAATCATACATGCAATGCGGTCAAATTTAAATAAACAATCACCATGCTCGTAAATTATACATGCGATGCAGGTACACATAGAAATACATGCTCAACAGCCACTTAAGAATTTATCGGGGAATATTTATCCAAATAAAAGCCAAATCCTCTTTTAGCGATTTAAGAAAATGAAGTTTAATCCTTTTAGTAATTCATTTACCAATTCGATACACAATTCAACTGCCAACAAGATTACAGATATTCCTGGTATAACATATTTTTGGGTCCTAGACTACCCGGACTTACGCATATTAGTAGCTACGTACGGACTCTCGTCACCTCGTGCGTACGTAGCCTCCACAAATAAAAGCACATAACCAATTATTTTACCTATGGGGAAAATTTCCTCTTACAAGGTTACAAAAGAGACTCACCTCGCAGCGAAGTCTATATTCCGATTCAAGAATGTGCTCAAACCTCCAATTCGAAGCCGAACGATCCAAAACTATTCAACTAGGGTAAGAACTAGTCAATACATGTTCAAAAGTTCATATTCTAATTATTAAACCAATTTCCCCAACCCTGAATGTAAGGTTCCTAAAATTCATCCTCGGGCCCATGTGCCCGGATTTCGAAATTTTTTGAAGAAAGTTATTACCCATAACCTAAGGACCAAGAATATATGATTTTTACTCCATTCCCTAATAAATTTCATGGATAATTTTTTTTTACCAAATTCTAGGTTTTTCATCTACAACCCTTGATTTTCCCTAATTTTCACATGTTAATCTACCCATAATCTATTTATTTAACTCATGTTGTGTAGAAATTACTTACCTCAAAGTGATAGGTGAAAACCCTCTTCCAAAAGCTCCAAAAATCGCTTAAGAGGATGAAGAAAATGAGCTAAATGGTCTAAGTCTCGAAATTAATAGCTGGATACAACACTCTGATGTCGCATTTGCGACAGGGGGATCGCAAATGCGAAGATTTCATCACAAATGCAACCCTCGACTGAATTGGCCTACTTCGCAAATGCGATAAGGTTTCACAAATGCGAACCCTTTAGGCCTCACAAAAGCGACCCAAAAGTCGCAAATGCGAGCCATTCCCCCAGCCGCCTAAGTTCGCAAATGCGAACAGAAACTCGCAAATGCGAACAGAAACTCGCAAATGCGAGGTAGCATTTGCTACACATACATCAATTGCGATCATACCAGTACCAGTAATCCTATTTCTTAGCAAATCACTCTGAAGCTATCCCGAATCACACCCGATCCCCCCGGGGCTCCAAACCAAATACTCATACAAGTCGAAAAATATAACACGGACTTGCTCAAAGCCTCAAATCACATCAAAGAACGCTAAAACAATGAATGTCACTCCAATTCAAGCTTAATGAACTCTAAAATTTCAAACTTTTACTTTCGGTGTTTAAACCTATCAAATCACGTCCGATTGACCTCAAATTTTGCACACAAGTCATATTAGACATTACGGACCTATTCCAACTTCCGGAATAAGAATCCGACCCCGATATCAAAAAGTCAACTCTTGGTAAAACTTCCCAAAAACTTTCAAATTTCTATCTTTAGCGAAATGATGCCAAAATGACCTACGGACCTCCAAATTCATTTCTGATCACACTCCCAACATCACAATCACCAGACGGAGCTACTCCCAGACTCGAAATCCCAAATGGACATCGATAACCCTAAAATTCACTTCAACGCAAACTTATGAAATTCTTCCAAAAATGCTAACTTCCACAATTGGTGCCGAAATATTCCCGGGTCTTCCAAAACCCGATCCGGACATACGCCAAAGTCCAAAATCATCATACAAAACTGTTGGAACTTTCAAATCCCAATTCCGAGGTCGTTTACTCAAAAATCAGTTATTAGTCAATTATTTTAACTTAAAGCTTCCGAAATGAGAATTTTCTTTCCAAATCAACTCCGAACTTCCCGGAATTCAATTCTGACCATGCGCACAAGTCATAATACCTGAAATGAAGCTTCTCATGGACTCAAACTGCTGAAGGACACATTAGAGCTCAAAACGACCTATTGAGTCATTATATTCTCTCGCACTTAGATATACATTCGTCCTCGGCCGTGCTGAGAACTGCACCTGATTGTTCCGAAATCACTGTTTAACACCTTGAGCACCTACCTGTGCTACCACAGCTCAGTTGAGCACAATAATTCGATCCAATAATAAGATATTCTCTTTTACTCAAACAATTAAGCTTAGAACCTAATTCCAACACCTGAGATTCTCCGCCAAGCCTGCTTCCAATATATGAACACCGTGTCAATCACTAGACGAGGTGACAGAACACGACTGGATACCTTCGCCGAATTCTCAGCATGCACTACATCATTCACAGGACCATAATAACATTCTTTGATCATAATAATCGACATTCCTCGAATCTGATGCTCACAATGCACCTCATGATATACATAAGTCTTATTCCAACTTCTTACAATACTTCCACGGAGGAAGAGATGTGTAGACATTCATAACAAACTGTCGAATCTACAATTCCTTTGGTCTATACTCCTGACAAGAACCATCACCTCATTTTGAACCAAATAATGGTCATTGTTCCTTAATATACTTCATATAATCAGATTGCACTAATCCTAAATCCAATGATCTCGCCTCACCGAGTACGAACTGCTCAGGCAATAAGCCACCCAGACGTGACCAAAAGTCTCATATAATGCCACAATGTGTCAATGGTCTACCAACTCGAACGTGATACAAAAGGAAAACAAACTCTGAAAAGGAAATCCAATTACCCCGCTCATGAATCATACATGCGACACGGTCAATATAATTAAACAAACACACTGCTCGCGAATCATACACGCGACACGAACACACAACTAATATGAGTTTTACTCAAAAAGATAGGAAACAAAACACATAAAAACAGATAAGAATCTGTACTCAATATCACACTGTTGCGGGGCGCAACCCGATCCAAACAACATACCCATGGCAGTATGCCACCCGATCCACTCATAAAATTCACATAAGGAGATACACACCGAGCCAGGTTGCTCATTACAACAATATACTGAATGTCGGTCACAAGCACGCTAAGTGCATAATACCATCCTTGGGGAGACATATAGCACTATAAGCTACGAACTCAAGTACCACTAAGGTGCGATATACGATCTGAATCTCAAGAGCCATTCTGCTCATATAACATCATCTCTACGGAAACCTCAAAACATAAGAAATTCACCAAGTTATCTCAAACCTCAGATGGTGTAATTTATTATTACATGAAATAGCGGACGACACAATAAAACCCCGACTACTCTTCCATAAGGAGCGCATTGCTGAAATGACACATCAAGCCTTATATAGAGCCCATATTCACATTTAAATCCATCCACATACCTCAAGATGATTCTGATCGCACAGAACTAAGATTATAACCTTTCAAAGGTCCATAATAACTCCATTTTTCTCATAACACACAAGAACAACCATCATAACCAGATTAATCCTCCACAGTCCACAACCTAATAAACTGAGGGCCCTCCACGCATCAATTCTCAATTTAACGACATCACCACAATCTTCATACTTGGTTTAACTCTTCAATCAATCAAGTGACTACATGCCACACTTATACAGCCTTCTCGTGGGGCACGCCCCCACAACCTTCTGTAAGAAATAATAGGTCTGTACATCCAAACAATCGGCCGCACTAAACCTGAAAAGCGATCAAGAATCCTTAACCAGGGTGTAAAGCCTTTTTCATACAACACCGATCTCAGGTGATGCTAAAGACAATACCAACTTGCTTTAAACATCAAAAATCCTTTCCTACTCATCCGAGCTCGTGACATCCTTGTCAACACTGAACTGCAACCTTGACCCTCACTTCAAATTCCATACCACTCACTATACCTAACATGCCAATATACAATAGAACACGATTTTCATCATAACTCCAGAACCACTAATAGATTAACACTACATAATATAAAAACTTTTCACTTAACTCATTTTAGGAGAACCATCGCAACACACAGGCGAATTCTCATAACCATAGAATATGCAATCTTTAAGTAGTGGTCTAAGCCACTATAGCCCTTCCGGGATCTGCCTACACATAACAGGCCATAACACTAGAATACTTCCAAATAAAATCAATTACGGTAGCCGATAAGCCTAACAAGTGTCGTCGCAAATCACATGCATAACTTGATCACGTTGAAGGAACTGATCTCTACAACCAATATGCCAATTCAACTATGGCTAGCCAATCTATCTTCGTCCAGTTTACCCCTGATTGCCTTTGAAATAATAATAACACTATTCAACACATATCACACTCCGTCTGCTCTCATCCCGAGTGACCCTGATTCACGAGACCATGCTGTCTCAAATCCCACGAACCGTTTCATTCTTTCCTTATGCGCAGAATTGCATCCTCAACTGGTATGCCCATTCCGATAATCTCACTGCTAATCAAAAGTATTTTCCTCATTTTCCCTCCCAAATGCTACACTGTAAGTCAAAAAATCATAGAACATTCTAGGCCTCTTCTCATAAGCTACTACAAAAGCTTGATTCTTAACTGCACCTATAGGCTTGAAATCATTAGGCACCACACTTTACCCTCTCAATCCACTGGGATCGTTGTTGAGAGCCACCCACTTTGACTTGGTCCTGAATATAATCTACTCCAAGGCTATGCTGGCACATGGACACCCATCTTAATACAACTCCTGACTAAATCACTTCCCTTGAAAATCACCTCTTTACGAAGCATAAATCCTGAATCTTCCCAAAGCTTGAACATGATCCAATAAGTTCAACCACAGCACACCTTCAACAACTCCTTTGCTCAAATTACCACTTATGTTCTTTTTCCTTAGCTGAAATAACAATCAATATGCTAATAACCGGAAACCTCACAAGTAGTTAACCGTGCAACACAATCATAGGTGGGGAGAATCTCCCACATAGCTTGAAGCCACTATTACACAACTCTGGAATCCACCAAGATTCATTATCTCTCATCGACATAACCTTGCGTAATAAACCGCCAAACTTCTTGGAATATTTCCGTAAAACCCCTTTTTATACTATGAACCATCAACTGCATTCACACGACCGATCTTTTTGCCGTATAACTAATAGAATTCTTCGCAGAAGCTTCGCCAACCATGCGACTGCCGATATGCTCACTGAAGATAACCCACCTGTTGAATTTATGTGCCGACATCTTCCAACGTTGATGCATAGGGTACAATCAGTACGACTAACCCATCCTAAGTTTGAGTTCACTCCCTAGATACACAAGTCCATTCACCCCTCATGGGTATCAATTAAATGTGCTTCAACATCCTTCCAATTCAAAGTTATGTTGTATCCTTCTTCATTTCAAGAAGCTCCTTTCCGTTATATATAATATCCTGCTGCATAATAGTCCGTACTTCAAATTAAATCCATAGACACCAATCACCAATCACTAAAATTCCCAAATCATCACGAACTCTCCTTAAGGTGCATAGTCATCCTACCACAAAGGCCATATGCAATTCCGTCACCCTCCAACTTTGGCGGAACTCACCCCCTTAATCGACTACTCGACCTTTGCTTTTTAAACCTGGCCTTCTAGAAAATCTTAACCACCGGCTAACATTCCCCAGATGTCCTTCCTAATCCTTTGCTGCTCAGTTGTTGCCTTAAATAAAATCTATCTTCGTAGCACTTGAACCCACAAATCTCTACTATCTTTAAGGCATCAACATTAGAAACACCAATTCAATCCTAAACCACCACACCCTGCGATCTCTTATAGCCGCTTCTCTAATATCATTTCACAACATCCTTCCCCAAGGCGAACTGAAGAAAACCATAACACCGGCGAACTTAAATATTCAATCGAGGACGACGATACCGCGTCGCAGATGAAAATTCCACCACACTTGAAAACACCATGTCTTGTTACTCCATCAATCCAAATCTGGACATTCATAGGCCAATTGCTTTTCTCTGCCGGAAATGAAATATCGAATCTCAGAATCATGCACTAAGAGGACTCCCTTCCAAGGCAATTATCAACATTTAAAATTCTCAACAAAGCAATACAAGTATGCGCATATCATGCCGAGGTCATATGGCCCGATCCAAAATAAATGTAAAATGTGCACTACCGAGGGTCGAACATCGCGAACCATAGATATATCTATTACCCTGATCGTGAATCATACATGCAGCGCGGTCAAATATAAATAAACAATCACCCCGTTCGCGAATAATATATGCGACGTAGGTACACATAGAAATACATGCTCAATAGCCAATTAAGAATTTATCGGGGAATGTTTATCCAAATAAAAGCCAAATCTTGTTTTAGCAATTTAAGAAAATGAAGTTTAATTTAGAAATCATTTACCAATTCGCTAAATTTAAGCAATTCAACTGCCAACAAAATTATAGATATTCCAGGTATAGCATGCTTTTGGATCCTAGACTACACGGACTTATACATAATAGTAGCTACGCACGGACACTCGTCACCTCATGCTTACGTAGCCCCTACAAATAGAAGCACATAACAATTTATTTTACCTATGGGGAAAATTCCCTCATACAAGGTTAAAAAGGAGACTCACCTCGCTCTGAAGTCTATATTCCGATTCAAGAATGCGCTCAAACCTCTAATTCGGAGCCAAACGATCCAAAACTATTCAAGTAGGGTAAGAACTAGTCAATACATGTTCAAAAGTTCATATTCTAATTATTCAACCAATTTCCCCAGCCCTAAATGCAAGGTTCCTAAAGTTCATCCTCGAGCCCACGTACCTGGATTTCAGAAATTTTTGAAGAAAGTTGTTACCCATAACCTAAGGACCAAGAATATATGATTTTTACTCTATTCCCTGACAAATTTCGTGGTTAAATCTCGTTTTTACCAAATTCTAGGTTTTTCATCTACAACCCTTGATTTTCCCTAATTTTCACATGTTAATCTACCCATAATCTATGTATTTAACTCATGTTGTGTAGAAATACTTACCTCAAAGTGCTAGGTGAAAACCCTCTTCCAAAAGCTCCAAAAATCGCCTAAGAGGATGAAGAAAACGAGCTAAATGGTCTAAGTTTCGAAATTAATAGCTGGACATAACACTCTGATGTCGCATTTGCGACAGGGGGACCGCAAATGCGAAGATTTCATCACAAATGGGACCCCAACTGAACTGGCCTACTTCGCAAATGCGATAAGGGTTTCGCAAACTCGAACCCTTCAGGCCTCACAAAAGTGACCCAAATATTGCAAATGCGAGCCATTCCCCCAGCCGCTTAGGTTCGCAAATGCGAACAAAACCTCGCAAATGTGAAGTAGCATTTGCAACCAATACATCGCAATTGCGATCATAACAGTACTAGCAATCCTATTTCTTAGCAAATCACTCCGAAGCTATCCCAAATCACACCCGAGCCCCCCGGGTGTGACGACCCAAGGTGTCATCACTTGTGTTCTCAGCCATTTCGAGCTTCTGAGGCCTCTAAAACCTCATTTATATTTGCCTCAATTTGTGTGCGCAGTCCGAGCATGAAGCTGGAAAATTTTTAGGTTGAAATATATGAATTTTGTGAAAAATTTGATGAATTTTGATATTTATATTGATATAGTTGACTTTGGTCAACATTTTTGGTAAACAGACCCGGATCCGTGATTTGACGGTCTCAGAAAGTCCGTAGAAAAATATGGAACTCGGGCGTATGCCCGGAATCGAAATCCGAGGTCTAGAACCCCGGTAAAAGAATTTTTCTGTTAAATTATTTTCTGAAAATGTTTAAGGAAAATGAAGCTGAAATTTGATCAAAAAGTAATGGTATCGGGCTTCTATTTTGGTTCCGACACCTGGTACAAGTCATATATATTGGTTAAGCGCTTCCTGTAAAGTTTGGCTGAAAAAGGACGTCGTTTGACGTGATTCGGCCTTAAATTGGAAATTTGGAAGTTTATGAAATTTGAAAGATTTCTCGAGTTCTAAGGCTCAATTCATTGATTTTGATGTTATTTTGGCGATTTGATCGCGCGAGCAAGTTTGTATGATATTTCTGAGTTAGTGTACATATTTGGTTTGGATCCCCGAGGGCTCGGGTGAGTTTTGGATAGGCAACGAGTTCATTTTTTCATGTTTGGAAGTTGCTGTCATGCCTGACCTGCAGGCTTCGCAAATGCGAAGCCAACCTCGCAATTGCGAGAATCCCCCTGGGCAGCAGACTTCGCAAATGCGAAGAAAACATCGCAAATGCGATGCCTGCCCAATTCTCTCAGAGTTCGCAAATGCGAAGAGAAATGTCGCAAATGCGAACATCACCTGGGCTGCACCTCTTCGCAAATGCGAAGATTTTGTTCGCAAATGAGAACTTCCCAGTTCTGTGCAAATCCCATGTTTGGTCGGGGTTCACAATTGCGAACCCCTGTTCGCAAATGCGAACACAGAGACCTGTAATTCCAGACTTCACGATTTCCAGCTTCATTTTTTCACAATTTCACAACCCAAAACACCCATTGGCGATTTTTGACGAACTCCCTCTTCTCCAAATCATTTGTAAGTCAACTTTTACTCAATTTCTTCAATCTTTAACATCATCTATCATGTTTTCATCTTAAATTCAAAGTTTTTTATGGGTAAAATGGGGGTTTTGGGTAGAACTTAGGTTTTCATAAAAATTGGGATTTTGACCTCAATTTGAGGTCCGATTTTAGAACAAATTATAAATTTGAACTCGTGGGAGGATGGGTGAATTTATTTTGGTTCGAACCTCGTGTTTCAACCATGTGGGCCCGGGGTCGAATTTCACTATTCCGGGTAGAATGTTGTAAAAATTATGTTTAGCCATCTGAACTAGTTTGTTAAGTAGTATTGATGGTATTAAATCAATTGTGTATAGATACGATTGTATTGGAGCCAAATTCGAAAGGAAAGGGCATTGCTAAGGATTGAGTTGGCCGTAGACTTTCGAGGTAAGTGTTTGATCTATCTTAGATTAAGGGAATAAGAGTTGAGTTTACGTGCTAATTGTTATGTGTGGAGTCCGACGTATAGGCATGGTGAAGAGTATCTATACGTTGTGGGTCGAGCATGACCGTGAGTCTTAAATGGATTAAACTTTTAATAATCTTATGTGATTATATGAACGGAATTATTATTGGTTTCATACCGGTAATATAAATATTGTTGATTAAAGATTATTGGTTTCATATCGGTAATATATATATGGTTGATTAAAGGTTATTGGTTTAATACCGGTAACATATATATATATTGTTAATCAAAGATTATTGGTTTCATATCGGTAAGATATATATTATAAAAAGTGATCGTGTGGCACGCCGACCACTTATATATTATGAAAAGGGATCGTGTGGCACATCGACCACTTATATATTATGAAAAGGGATCGTGTGGCACGCCGACCACTTATATATTATGAAAAGGAATCGTGTGGCATGCCGACCACTTATATATTATGAAAAGGGATCGTGTGGCACGCCTACCACTTATATATTATGAAAAGGGATCGTGTGGCACGCCGACCACTTATATATTATGAAAAGGGATCGTGTGGCACGCCGATCACTTAGATGAATTGAGACTTTAAAGTGAATTTTATTCCATTGTTCATATTATTTTTCTGATATTACATTTTGCTGCTGTACCATAGCATATTCTTTTCCTATAAATATTCAATATTGTTTCCTGCTATTTGGTGGTATACATATATATTTTTAACTGCACAGGTTTATGTGGGTGTCTGGTC
>MU782858.1:8235-46713 GCA_026770625.1 Nicotiana glauca | reverse complement strand
TTAAATTAGAATTTTAGGTTTTATTAATTAGAAATAAAGAAATAAAGAGAATAAAGAGAAAGTCCGGAATTGGGCTGCCCCAAACATTTTAACCAAATCCAGGCCCAAATCCATACCCTCACCCGGTCCAAGTCATCTGGCCTCAAAGACGGATGAAACGACGTAGTTTAATGACCGAACTACGCCGTTTCGTCGTCAAGGGATCCAAGCCGTTCGAAGCATTTTGATCAAACGACCTAGATCATGTCTCCCTTACCCATCTCCTAACCCGAACCGTTACCCGGTTCTAACCGACCCCGAACTTAAAACAAACGATGCCGTATGGGTTTATTTCCCTGATCCTAGCCGTCATTCTCGCTTGATCGAACGGCCGAGATCAAATCACCCCACCCCTATATAAATCCAATATCCTACCCCAGCCCCCTAAACAAATACCCCCCTCGTATCCCTGTTCATTGTCTCTCATCAGAGACGACGAACCCTAGCCAGCCGCCCCCAAATCCTCCCCTTCTCCGATGGCGGCGCCGACCCCAATCCGCCTGAAAATTACACCAGATAACCACCTCGACCTCCCCATTCCAAATCCCTACTCCATCATTCTCGAATCATCCCCGAGTTCTTCGAATATTAGATCGAAGAACTGACCAAACCTCACCTTGTCCGTTTGACCCCAAATTAACACCATGCCCCCGTTAGACCTTCCTCATACTAAAACCAACCTTAGTTTCTTTCGAATCTTCCTGGAACTCGTCGGATATCAATTTAAGTACAAGAACCCTAGCGCCGCCACAAGATCCCTTGGTGGCGGCGCCAACCCTAAATCTTTCCCAAGTCACACCCTGTGACCATTTGACCTCCCTCGTCCCTAAATCACCCCTAGTTTCCTTCAAATCAAGCCAGAATTGGTCGAATTTTAATTCAACTGATTGAACGAACCTAGAAGAACCAAAGAATTTGAGGTCGCAACTGACCTTAGTCAAGTGTTCTTAATCAAGAACACTCGATTAAGGTCCCTTTTAGCCTCAAAAGCTCGAGTCAAGACTTCAATTGATTGAATTCCGTCCAGTTTAAGCTTGGAGGTAATTTTTCTTTTCCTTTCCTTTTATCCTGCATATATTCTGCTAATCTCTGATTACACGTTTAGTTTAGCTTATTTAAATTTTCAATTTTTGTCTTTGAATTTGTTCTGTCCATCTTCAAATGACCCTTTTGTTTGGTCGAATTGTTTATGTTCGTTTCATAGTATATAATAGGTTGTGTAATTGATTCAATAAGTTTCGTCGATTAGTTAGATTGTATTATAACTCACTATTTCTATCAAATGCCACTCGAATCCCTGTTTTGCTTGTTTATCTATTTCTGATTGTTTACTTATCAGTTGTGATATGTAATCGATTAATTAAGCTTCATCGATTAGGTCGNAAATACCTGAATAGTTAATTAGAGGCTGCTAATTAATGGGCTGGGCACTAATGAAATTAAGTGGAGACCATTCTTAGTGGAAATGACACTAAATCCTGATTTTAAGGAGTTAAAATGTGCACTAACTATAATTAATTAGCACTAAAATAATGGGTTAATATAAAATAACAAATAAGATTGATAGTGGATATAACACTAGCTGAATGCCTATATTATAGGTTGAAAATCAGAACATAAAGGAGGATTTTTTTTGGAGAGAAAGTCTAGAGTGAGATAGAGGACTGGAATTATATAGAAAATTTTCAGAACTTGAGAGAGAGAGACATAGGCTGAAAGTTGAGCTAATTTTCCAGAAAAAAGAGTGACATTAGGCTGATCTTTTTAAACTTAAAAGATTAGTGCATTTTTAGAGTTGTAAGGCTGAGATTTACTTCAGTAATGTCAATCTATTTTCTCTGAGTGTTCAAAGTCAGACAATTATTGTTGCTTTGCACATGTTTCTCTTCCGCTTTGACTATGGTTGTACTTTGGTATCACTGGGGTTCAGTTGGTGGTGCTGTTGGGTCTTTTCTCAAAGTTGCTACTAGGTTTCCTTAAGTTTTCTGCTTAGTTAAACTATTCATGGGATCTTCCTGCACTGTTCGTTACTGGTTTACTGCTGGTTGTTGAATCTGTGTTGCTGTGTTTGTGTTACTGTTGCACTACTGATATTCCTCTTCTTCTTTGCCATTTTCCAAATATCAGGTACACATTTCTTGTAAGCTGAAAATTGAAGCATGAAATATAAATGAAGAGTTGATGCTCTAGTATTTATTTTAAGTTGTATTCTAAGTCTTAGTTGTACATATATATATATTAGTTAGTTTCCTTTACTAGAATCATATAGGCGTTTGGTTATGTATAACTGAACATTTGGTAGTAGTTTAGTTAACAAATGCTCCATGTACGCTTAAGTTAAGAGAGACCGACGTTGTATTAGCTATGTTCTCTTAATTCATTATTATTTGTCAAAAAGCATGTTAGGTACCCAATAATTACTTCATTAAACAAATAGCATATTTTGGAAACTTATAGGAATGTTGTTCATCTAGATACTGTTGATCAAGTTCAACATGCAAATGGTTTAGGATAAAAATTGGATTTCCAAGTTTTTCCATTCAAATAGGATGCCACTTTAAAATTTGTAGAAGTTTCTTAACAAAAGAGCACCATGTTACCTTTTAGTGGCAAATTATAAACATGTGAAGAAACCATTAGTTAGGCCCAATTTGAAGAAGGATGGCTCAGGTCCAGTTTTACCCTTTATACGTGGACCTGGGCCTATAATTATCAAACGGACAATCCGTATTGTATTTTTTTTAGATTTAACGAATCATGTTCGAAACTTAACTATAATAACTTTTAAGTATATAAATAAAGCAGGATCTTTTCTTCTTTCATTTTTTAGAGACAAACGAAAAAATAGAAAACATAGTCACTATAGGAAGATCCTTAAAATAAATGAGTCGAACCTCGCCAAATAAAACGCACAAGCTGCGGGGTCCTCGATAATTGGATATAATAATTGTCTAGACTTCGGGACATGCCGTCTTAGAAAATTTCATGGCATTCTTAAAAAAATAATAACGCGTTAGACTCTATAGGCGCGTATTAATAATTTCACTTTCTTAAAACTCGGGTGCACATTTATGTGACCCAAATCCAAGTCCCAACGGAGTTGAAATATGTCAATAACCACGGAGTTGAAAAGATTTGTTTTCACGACGTTGTAAGTCTTACAAAAAAAATAATAAAAGAAGCAGTTCAAAGTTAAAATTGGCACATAGGTTCAAATGTTTTAAAATCAGATAATTAAGCCGGATATAACAATTGAGCGACCGTGCTAGAACCACGGAACTCGGGAATGCCTAACACCTTCTCCCGGGTTAACATAATTCCTTATCCGGATTTCTGGTGCGCGGACTGTTAAACAGAGTCAATTTTTCCTTGATTCGGGATTCAAACCGGTGACTTGGGACACCATAAATCTCCCAAGTGGCGACTTTGATTTAAATAAATAAATACCGTTTTCGATTGTCCTTTAATTGAAAAAATTCCCTTGCGCCCTCGGGTAGCGCAAAAAGGAGGTGTGACAGGCGGCCAACTGTCGAAACCTTGTTAAAAGATCGTTACGATCTATCAAAATGTGTATGTACATCGCATACCATCTGAGCAAACATCACTGTCTCAACAATCTGTACAAATACAATATTCATTTTAAGAAAATTAGTACATGGTAAAATGTGGTATTTGAATTTCTAACCTTGATTGTGGATTTGGTAGAGTACTTGGTTCCCTATTTAGTTTCTTAGTTCCTTTTGCATTAGTCACAAGTATTAACTCTTCTTCCATAATTCTCTCGGCACAATCCACAAATGTCGACTCTTCTGGTAGAAACATGGTTGGTTTTTCAGTGTATGATAAAAGGACAGAGAACCTGTATCTTTGTCTGGTGTTCTGTATGATGACCTTTGTAGCTGAACTCTAAACAGTTTATCCGCAAGTAGTCGATTGATATGGGCAACATGGAAAAACTCATTCCGCAAATAGATAGTAAAAATAATGTTGTCAAAGCTTACATTTATGTGTTAACCATCAGAATATTATAGTAACTTTGTTGGCTTATGTTAACTGTAGTGTTGTATGTGTATGTACCTTAACACTGATGATATCATATATCTGTTCACCTCTCATTGACAACATTCTTTCGGCCAAGCCTTCAGACACTGTTATCGTTGTGCCAATTTCGTCTGTAATTTCTACCTCAAAGTGGCACCTATGATGTGGTATGTTGTAAATTATTTTAGTTGAGGTGGAATGGATGGCACATAATACTATCAAATATTGTCAATTCCATCATCTTATTAGTAGCAATAATTACCTTGGAATTAACATTCGTGACAGCCTGCAGTTTATGCATTGAACCTCCCTTTTATTTTGTGCTCCGAACAAGATGGTTACATTCAGAACGACCTAGCAGATAAAATCGTTGGAAATGCTTTGGTACCGAAATTTCTTCTTCGACGTAAAAAGTATCCGTCTGCAAAATGTAAATAATGAAACAAGTTGTTAGGTTTATGTTCATAACATAAGCAATGGAACTTGCTAAATCATCAATTGTTAATTGTATATAATTTTTAGCAACGAAATAATTAAAAGTTGCATGGTTAGTACAACCTCATGAGAAGTGTGTTGTGACAGTAAAATGTAAAAATTAGATAATTAATTTTATGTAAAATTAAATTGAAAACTATTCTGTTTGATATTAGAATATTTTTGTTTGAATCAACAACCTCTTTTCCAAATATTAAGATGACGTAGGATACAAATAGGATGTAATATAGTGATCAAACATTTAAAAAGTATTTCAGAATAAATTTAATTTTAAAGCGAACCATATATCACTTCAATGAAGATTTGCTATAGTTGAACTTTAACATAAGAGTTTATTCTAACAATTTATACTCTAACATTGTTTAGACCATACTATTA
This sequence comes from Nicotiana glauca, assembly GCA_026770625.1. Taxonomy (NCBI): domain Eukaryota; kingdom Viridiplantae; phylum Streptophyta; class Magnoliopsida; order Solanales; family Solanaceae; genus Nicotiana; species Nicotiana glauca. Next base: position 41,760 of record MU782858.1, on the reverse strand, counting down.
CTGGGCTGAAGAGAACAGTAGCATATTAGAACATATTGAACAAATATCCATATTGAATAAAGGATACATGGTGTGGCAGTTTTCGGCATTTTATTCTGTAATTTAATGAACTCACAGTGGAGGTTTGCATAGCAATAGCTGAAATAGATAATATTTCATCGTAACATCTACAAGATTAAGTGATGAAGCTGACTCCGTTGAACTCTTCACTGTGTGTTCGATTAGCATTTGTTTGTTCTTATTTACCCTGTAATTCGCACAGGAAATGTCGGGCAATTTTTCACAGAAGTAATAATATTTAAATAATGATGTGGTACATTAAGCATAATTTGTATTGTACCAATTCCGTAATTCAGTTGCTTGCACATATAGGGGATTGATTAAGATTTTCGAGTTGTATCTTGTTACCAAACAGGAAACTGTGCATGAAAATTTTGTTAATAACCAACGCGGAACCATTATCCATATGTAGAACAAGAACTTCATGAACTTACCACCATGGTATTTTGTGGTAGTTATTCGCTTCGCGAGAATAACATGATATTCTTGTAGTTGCCTCACTTGGCTCAGTAACTCAGTTCATTTCTTCTTGTACATGTACTTTTATAAGTGTCAGCAAGAGATTTTGTTATGTAATAGAAGATTAAATGATTCATGTTTTGTCCATAACTATGGCCTCTTGAAATCTCTTAGTCTGATCAGATGTGTATTGCATTGCCCCACAATTTGCCACAACGACTAATAGATCTGTTGTTATAAACAAAAAACAAATGTAGGTAAAACCAACATATTTGCATTCACCATTGCATTCACCATGAGTTGCAAGCAAGTAAGTTGTTATAAGGTGTGACGACCCAAAGGGTCATCGCCTGTTTTCTTTCTCATTTCGTATTTTCGAGGTCTTTAAAACCTCATTTTTAGTTGCCTCAATTTGCGTGCGCGGTCTGGGCAGGTAGCCCGAAAGCTTAGATGTGAAATACTGTGAAAACTGCTAAAATTTAGTATTAAAAGGAATAAATTTGACTTCGGTAAATATTTTAGGTAAACGGATCCGAACCTGTGATTTGACAGTCCCCCAGGGTTCGTAAAAATATATGGGACTCGGGCGTATGCCCGAAATCAAAATCCGAGGTCCCGAGCCCGAGAAATAAATTTTTCAAAAAAATTATTTTTCTGAAATTGTTAAGGAAAATGGAAATGAAAATTGATTAGAACGTGTTGGTATCGGGCCCGTATTTTGGTTCCGGCGTCCGGTACAGGTCTTATATGTGTTTTAAGATATTTCTGTGAAGTTTGGTTGAAATCGGACGTCGTTTGACGTGTTTCAGGCCTAAAACTCTAAATTTGAAAGTTTATGAAGTTTGAAGAAAAACTAGTGATTTTGAGTTTTGATTTATTGTTTATGGTGTTATTTTGGTGATTTGATCATACGGTTAAGTTCGTAGGACACTTTCGAGTTAGTGTATGTGTTTGGTTAGGAGCCCCGAGGGCTCGGGGGTGTTTCGAAGTGATTTCGAACTGAGGAAATTTGCTGAAAATGGGCTTCAGCTGTTGTAGGCAAATTCGTCTTCGCGTTCGCGACGCCTTGTCCGCGTTCGCAAAGCCTTGAGTGTGTCTTTCATCGCGTTCGCATTACTTCCTTGCGTTCGCATAGAGTTATTGGACCCTGAGGGCTTGACCCTCTTTCCTTCTTCGCGTTCGCGATTGCTGGACCGCATTCGCGTAGCTTCCCAGCCTCCCTTCATCGCGATCGCGTGTGGTACCACGCGTTCGCGTAGACCAAATTCTTGGACCCCAACATTTTGTTCTACAATTTCCCGATGCCCTGCCCAGCTTACCCTTCGCGAACACGACTCTCTTTCCGCGAATGCAAAAAGCAATTTTGCCCAGTTAAATTTCTAATTTCCAGAACAGTGTATCTAGGGGATTTTCACAAAACACACGAGCTCCTTCTTCTCCAAGGTCCTTAGGCATCCATTGAAGCTCTCTTTCACCAACATTTCTTGGGTTAGTAAATCTTAACCCGTTTTCTTCATTTTTCATCAATATTTGTTGAATTCCTAAGGCTAAAACATGTAATTTAGGGTAGAAATTGGGGGAAATGGGTAGAGTTAGGGCTTTTTACTTTTTCTTGATTTAGACCTCGTTTTGGGGTCGAATTTGAGAACAAATTATATATTCGGACTCGTGGGTGAATGGGGGATTTGATTTTGGTCCGAACCTCGTGTTTTGACCAAGCGGGCCCGGGGGCAATTTTGGGATTTTTGGAAAGAAGGCTTGGAAATCTATAATTAGACATTGGGTTTGATTTGTTTAGCATATATTGATATTATGAAGTCATTATTGTATAGATTTGATTGAGTTGGAGCCAAATTCGAGAGGGAAAGCGGTTATTGTAGATTGATTTGGCCGTGGAAGTTGAGGTAAGTGTTTGGTTTAACCCTAGCTTGAGGGAATAGGAGTTGAGTCTTATTTGCTAGTTGCTAATTGTCAAGTACGATGTATAGGCATGGTTACGAGTATCTATACATTAGATTTTGTGAATAATTTGGTTATTGTTATGCCTTCCATGCTTAATTGATGACTTCTATATGTTGCAAAGAGCTTCTGAAAGGAAATTGTGATCTTTAAACTTCGTGGAGCGTTGGCTCGAGTTGAAATACAAATGGTGAAGGTATATGAGATGAGTAAATCTTTGGAGCATTGGCTCGAGTGATAATGTGAACTATGAGATGAAAGTGAACGAAAGAGAAAGAGTTCATGGTATTTTCCATTGCCGGGACGTTGAAATTATTGATGTTGTACCCTTGCTGGGTTTTTAATTGTTTGTTTGTGTACCCTTGCCGAGATTTCCAGTATTGTTTTATTATTTCCTTGCCCTTGTTTGTGATTGTTGATTGGGTGACGAAGAGTGTTAAAGCACGAAGGGTGATGTCGTGCATTGTTTGTTTCTTGTGAGGAAAGAGTGTAAAGCACTAAGGGTGATGCCGTGCATTATTTATTTATTATGAGGAAAAGAGAGAAAAGCACGAAGGGTGATGTCGTGCCGCACGATGTGCCATTCCGTGCCGATTCTATTGACTTTATGTGAGGAATAAGAGTAAAAGCACGAAGGGTGATGTCGTACACATTTGTTATGCTATTACTTGGTGAGAACGAGAGTAAAATCACGAAGGGTGATGTCATGCGATTGTTGATCTTTGTTCCTTATTGTTGTATGAGTTATGCTTTTCCTTTGCATTAGTATATTTATACTTGAAAATAGTTATTTCCCCACATCATGTTTCCCCTCCCACGTTGTTTACTTGTCTTGTATTGCGATTCTGCTATATATATATATATATATATATATATATATATATATATATATATATATATATATTATTGCACAGGNTAATATCGAATATGACTTGCATGAAAAATTTGAAGTCATTCCGGATTTATTTAATACGTTTCGACGCAAAATATAAAAGTTGAAAGATTTGAAAACTCATAATTTGATTCGATGCGTGATTCGTAATTGCGGCATTGGTTGAAGTGGTTTGAAGCCTAGACTAAGTTTGTATTGTATTTTGGGATATGTTGGTATAATTGGTTAAGGTCCTGAGGTCCTCGAGTGGAATTCGGATGTTAACGGAATGGATTTCGGACAAAGGAACTGCTGAAATTTTCTGCTGCAAAAGCTATTTTGGGACGGCAGCTAATGCAATCGCAAAGCTAACTTTGGAAGATATATATATATATATATATATATATATATATATATATATATATATATATATATATATTATTGCACAGGTTTATATGGTAGTCCAATCTAGCCTCATCACTAATTCGTCGGGGTTAGGCTAGACACTTACCAGCATATGGGGTCGGTTGTGCTGATACTACACTCTGTGCTATTCTGTACAGATCCAGGTTTCGGACAGCAGCAACAACATTAGTGTGGGAGCAGGCCTTCAGTCCAGCGAGACCCGAGGTAGCCTTGCAGGCATCTGCAGGCCCAGGGTCTCCCTTATCCTTTTTTAGTCTGTTATCTCATTGTATTCGAGACAAACAATTTGTGTTTCTTTCAGACGTTGTATTTGGTATTCTTAGCAGTTCGTGAGTACAGTGACACCAGTCTTGGGTAGAGGATTTTGTTAAACTTTCCGCATTTCTACTCAGTTTTATATAATGCAAAGACTTCCACTTATTATTGAATTTCGTTGCTTTTATATTTTTGCCGTAAATTGTTAAAATAGATTAGATCATTAATGGAAAGGTAATTAAATTTGGCTTGCCTACCTCCCCCTAGTAGGCGCCATCACGACTCCCGAGGGTGGGTAATCCGGGTCGTGACAAGTTGGTATCAGAGCTCTAGGTTACATAGGTCTCACAACTCGCGTACAAGCTTATTAAAGGTTGAGGGATCGGTATGGAGACGTCTGTACTTATCCCTCAGAGGCTACCGAATTAGGAAAAGTTTCGCATTTGTTCTTTCTTGTCGTGCGGTTTGGTTTCTCAATGCTAATTAAACTTCTACTATGTTCTTTCGCAGATGGTGAGAACACACGCTTCCTCATCTTCCGATCAGCAGTCCGAGCCCCATGCATCTCCCGCTAGGGGCAGAAGACGAGGCTGTGCTAGAGGCTGAGGTAAGGGCAGAGCTTAGCCTCAAGCAGCAGCACCAGTGGTGGAGCCTCAGGTCGACTTTGATGAGGAGGTTCTAGCCCCAGCCCCAGTAGTCCCGGTGGGCCCAGCTCAGGTCCTAGAAGGGTTTATTGCTACCCCAGTTCTTCAGGACGCTTTGGTCCGATTGGTGGGCCTCATGGAGAGTGTTACCCGAGCGGGTTTGCTTCCTGTAGCACCAGCTGTCTCTCAGGATGGAGGAGGGGCCTAGACTCCTGCTAATCATACCCCGGAGCAGGTAGCTCCCCAGGTTCTGGCTCAAGCAGTTCAGCCAGTTGGAGCAGCTCAGTAGGGTGTGGTAGTCCAGGCAGGTGATGGGGCATCTATGTCTGCGGATGCTTTGTGGAGATTGGATATGTTCACGAAGCTCTTCACTACTACTTTTAACGGTGCACCCATTAAGGATCCTCAGGATTATTTGGATATTTGTCACGAGGTTCTTCGGAACATGGGTATTGGTGAGTCCAATGGAATTGATTTCACTGCATTTCGCCTATTTGGATCCGCCAAGAATTGGTGGAGGGATTTCTATTTATCTAGACCAGCAGGGTCTCCAGCCTTGAAGTGGGAGCAGTTCACGCATACATTTCTGGAGAAGTTTCTCCCTGTCACACAGTGTGAGGCCTATCGGAGGCAGTTCGAGTGTCTCCATCAGGGATCCATGTCAGTCACCCAGTACGAGACTAGGTTTATTGAGTTGGCTCGCCATGCTATTGTCATACTCCCCACTGAGAGGGACAGAGTGAGACGGTTCACTGATGGACTCATCCAGCCTATTCGTCTCCAGATGGCTAGAGAGGCGGGGAGCGAAATCACTTTTCAGGAGGCAGCCAATGTGCCTTGGAGGATCGGGATGGCATTGCCACAGGGGGTGGTCATAGAGTAGACAAGAGACCCCGTCAGTCAGGCTGATTCAGTGGTGCCTCATCTAGAGGCAGAGATTCATATGACAAGGGTCAGCCTTCTAGGCCTTTCCAGTCAGCCCTCCAAGTTTCTCAGGGTGCCCCAGGTAGCCGGGGTTCTCACACATACTATTTTAATCAGTAGCCATTCAGTGCACCACTAGCCCCTATCAGTGCACCACCGCTTCAGAGTTTTTATGGTATTCATTCAAGTCGACAGGGTTAGCAGACTTAGCCGCCGAGGGCTTGTTCCACTTGTGGTGACACGGGTCATATTGCTAGATTTTTCCCTCGAGCACCAAGCAGTTCTCAGCACTAGGGTTCTTGTGTCATGGTTCGGGCACTAGGTGCTCCAGTGCCCGCCCAGCCAGCTAGAGGTGGGGGTAGAGGTACCCGAGGTAAAGGTAGAGGTCATAGAGGTGGAGCTCAGACCGCCAGAGGTGGAGCTCAAACTGCCAGAGGTGGAGGCCAGCCAGCAGCAGGCTATCCCAAAGAGGTAGATCAGAGTGGTGGGGCACAACCCTGATGTTATGCTCTTCAGGCTAGGCCTGAGGCAGAGGCTTCAGATGCAATCATTACAAGTACGGTTCTGTTTTGTGATAGAGATGCTTTAGTGTTGTTTGATCCGAGGTCTATGTATTCTTATATGTCATCCTATTTTGCCCGTATTTGATCATGCCTAGTGATCCATTAGGTATTCCTATTTTTGTGTCTACACCAATGGGTGATTCCATTGTGGTCGATCGAGTCCATCGCTCTTATGTTGTGGTGATTGTGGGTTTGGAGAATGGTGTAGATTTGTTGCTTTTAGATATGGTCGACTTTGATATTATATTGGGGATGGACTGGTTATCACCCTATCACGTTATCCTGGACTGCCATGCCAAGACTATGACCTTAGATTTACCGGGTATGCCTCGTTTAGAGTGGACAGGTACTCCAGGTCATTCTACCCGCAGTGTCATATCGGATGAGAAGGCTCGGCGTATGGTCGAGAAGGGGTATTTGGCTTATTTAGCTTATGTTCGGTATTCTAGTGTTGAGGTTCCCTCTATCGATTTTGTGCCCGTTGTTTGTGAGTTCCTTGATGTTTTTCCTTCAGAACTGCCGGGCATGCCACCCGACAGGGATATTAATTTTTGTATTGATTTGGTTCCGGGCACTCGGCTCATTTCTATTCCGCCATATCGTATGGCCCCATCGGAGTTGAAGGAGTTAAAAGAGCAGTTGCAGGATTTGCTTGAGAAGGGTTTCATTAGACCTAGTGTGTCTCCTTGGGGTGCACCGGTATTATTTATCAAGAAGAAGGATGGGTCAATGAGGATGTGTATTGATTACTGGCAATTGAACAAGGTAACAGTCAAGAATAAGTATCTACTACTGAGGATCGATGATTTGTTCGACCAACTTCAGGGTGCCAGGGTATTTTCCAAGGTTGACTTGTGATCTGGTTACCATCAGTTGAGTATTAGGGCATTCGATGTTCCTAAGACAGCTTTCCGCACTCGGAACGGGCATTATGAGTTCTTGGTCATGTCATTTGGGTTGGCCAATGCCCCATCAACATTTATGGAGTTGATGAACCGAGTGTTCAGGCCTTATTTGGACTTGTTCGTGATAGTCTTTATTGATGATATTCTGATATACTCCCGCAGCCAGGAGGAGCACGAGCAACACCTCAAAGTGGTTCTTTAGACTTTGAAGGATAGTCAGTTATATGCTATGTTCTCGAAGTGTGAGTTCTGGTTGAGTTCAGTTGCATTCCCGGGTCACGTTGTATCAGCAGAGGGTATTTAGGTTGATCTGAAGAAGATTGAGGCAGTCAAGAACTGGCCTCGACCAGCATAAGCTACAGATATTCAGAGTTTCTTAGGGTTGGCAGGCTACTACCGACAGTTCGTGGAGGGATTCTCATCTATTGCAGTCCCAATGACCAAGTTGACCAAGAAGGGTACCCAGTTCAGATGGTCGGAGGAGTGTGAGGCGAGCTTTCAGAAGCTCAAGACAGCTCTGACTACGGCACCAGTATTGGTTTTTCCCACAGGTTCAGGGCCCTATACAGTCTATTGTGATGCTTCCCGTATTGGTCTTGGTGCATTGTTGATGCAGGATGGTAAGGTCATTGCCTATGCTTCGAGGTAGTTGAAGATTCATGAGAAGAACTATCCAGTGTATGATTTAGAGTTGGCAGCTATTATTCACGCATTAAAGATTTGGAGGCACTATTTGTATGGCGTGGCGTGTGAGGTGTACACTGATCACAAGAGTCTTCAGTACTTGTTCAAGCAAAAGGAGTTGAATTTGAGGCAGAGGAGGTGGTTGGAGTTGTTGAAAGATTATGATGTCATCATTATTTATCATCCGAGGAAGGCCAATGTAGTGGCCGATGCTTTGAGTAGAAAGTCAGCCAGTATGGGCAGTCTCGCTTATATTCCGGTCAGCCAGAGGCCGCTTGCTTTGGATGTTCAGGCTTTAGCCAATCAGTTCGTGAGACTGGATGTTTCTGAGCCTAGTCATATGTTAGCTTGCACGGTAGCTCGTTCTTATTTATTGGAGCGTATCCATGATCGGCAGTTTGATGACCCCCATTTGTGTGTCCTTAGAGACATGGTGCAGCGAGGAGGTGCCAAGCAGGTTACCTTAGATGCGGATGGAATTTTGAGATTGCAGGGGCGAGTTTGTGTGCCCAGTATGGATGGGCTTCGAGAGTTGATTTTAGAGGAGGCCCATAGTTCCAGGAACTCTATTCATCCGGGCACCGCGAAGATGTATCAGGATTTGCGGCATTATTATTGGTGGCATAGAATGAAGAAGGATATCATAGCATTGGCTCGTTGTTTGAATTGTCAAAAGGTTAAGTATGTGTATCAGATGCCTGGTGGTTTATTTTAGAGGATTGAGCTTCCCGAGTGGAAGTGGGAGTGGATTACTATGGATTTTGTTACTGGGCTACCGTTGAATCGGAAGAAGTTCGATGCAGTATGGGTTGTTGTTGATAGGCTGACCAAGTTAGTGCATTTCATTTCTGTGGCGGTCTCATATTCTTCTGAGAGATTAGTTGAGATTTATACCCGGGAGATTGTTTGCCTTCATAATGTGTCGGCATCTATCATTTCGGACCAGGGTACGCAGTTTACCTCGTGCTTCTGGAGAGCAGTCCAGCGAGAGTTGGGCACACGGGTTGAGTTGAGCACAACATTTCATCCCCAGACGGACGGGTAGTCCGAGCGGACTATTCAGATTTTGGAGGATATGTTCCGAGCTTGTGTTATTGATTTTGGATGTTCGTGGGATCAGTTCTTGCCTTTAGCGGAGTTTGCCTACAATAAAAACTACCAGTCAAGCATCTAGATGGCTCCGTATGAGGCTTTATATGGTAGGCGGTGTCGGTCTCTGATTGGATGGTTTGAGCTGGGAGAGGCTCGGTTGTTACGCCTGGATTTGGTTCAGGAAGCCTTGGACAAGGTCAATATCATTCAGGATAGGCTTCGTTCAGCTCAGTCTAGGAAGAACTATGCAGATCGTAAGGTTTAAGATCTAGCTTTCATGGTTGGTGAGCGGGTATTGCTCCGAGTGTCGCCTATGAAGGGCGTGATGAGATTTGGGAAAAGGGGCAAGCTTAGCCCTAAGTTCATTGGTCCGTTTAAGATTCTTGATCGAGTGAAAGAGGTAGCTTATAGACTTGCATTTCCGCTTAGATTATCAGTCGTGCATCCCATTTTTCATGTATCCATGCTCCCGAAGTATCACGGCGATCCGGCCCACATGTTAGATTTCAGCACTGTCCAGTTGGACAAGGATCTGTCTTATGAGGAGGAGCCGGTAGCTATTCTGGACCGGCAGGTTTGTCAGTTGAGGTCCAAGAGTTTCCCTTACGTTCGTGTTCAGTGGAGAGGTCAGCATCCTGAGGCATCGACCTGGGAGTCCGAGTTCGATATGCGGAGCCGTTATTCCCATCTATTTCCCGACACAAGTACTTCTTTCTTTTGTTCGTTCGAGGATGAAAGGTTGTTTTAGAGGTGGAGAATGTGACGACCCAAAAGGTCATCACCTGTTTTCTTCCTCATTCCGTGCTTTCGAGGCCTTGAAACCTCATTTTTAGTTGCCTCGATTTGCATGCGCAATCCGGGCGCGTAGTCGTAAAGCTCAGATGTGAAATTCTGTGAAAAATGCTAAAATTTGGTATTAAAAGGAATAAATTTGACTTTGGTCAGCATTTTGGGTAAACAGACCTAGACTTGTGATTTGAGGGTCTTGGAGGGTCCGTAGAAAAATATAGGACTCGGGCGTATGCCTGAAATCGAAATCCGAGGTCCCGAGCCCGAGAAATAAATTTTTAAAAGAAATTATTTTTCTGAAATTATTAAGGAAAATGGAAATGAAAATTGATTAGAACGTGTTGGTATCGGGCCCGTATATTGGTTTCGGCGCCCGGTACAGGTCTTATATGTGTTTTAATATATTTCTGTGAAGTTTGGTTGAAATCGGACGTCGTTTGACGTGTTTCGGGCCTAAAACTCTAAATTTGAAAGTTTATGAAGTTTGAAGAAAAACTAGTGATTTTGAGTTTTGATTCATTGTTTTTGGTGTTATTTTGGCGATTTGATCATACGGTTAAGTTTGTAGGACGCTGTCGAGTTAGTGTATGTGTTTGGTTAGGAGCCCCGAGGGCTCAAGGGTGTTTCCGGGGTGTTTTGGAGTGATTTCGAACTTAGGAAAGTTGTAGAAAATGGGCTTCAACTGTTGCAGACAAATTCTTCTTCGCGTTCGCGACGCCTTGTCCGCGTTTGCGAAGCCTTGAGTGTGTGTCCTTCATCGCGTTCGCATTACTTCCTCGCATTCGTATAGAGTTACTGGACCCTGAGGGCTCGACCATCTTTCCATCTTCGCGTTCGCAAATGCTGGACCGTGTTCGTGTAGCTTTCCAGCCTCACTTCATGACAATTGCGTGTGGTACCACGCGTTCGCGTAGACCAAATTCTTGGACCCCAACATTTTCTTCTACACGTTCGCGTTCATCCTTCCGCGTTTGTGATGCCCTGCCCAGCTTACCCTTCGCGAATGCGACTCTATTTCCGCGAACGCGAAGGGCAATTTTTCCCAGTTAAATTTCTAATTTCCTGAACAGTGTAGCTACGGGATTTTAACAAAAACACACGAGCTCCTTCTTCTCCAAGGTCCTTAGGCATCCATTGAAGCTCTCTTTCACCAACACTTCTTGGGTTAGTAAATCTTAACCCGTTTTCTTCATTTTCCATCAATATTTGTTAAATTCCTAAGCCTAAAACATGTAATTTAGGGTAGAAATTGGGGGAAATGGGTAGAGTTAGGGATTTTAACTTTTTCTTGATTTAGACCTCGTCCTGGGGTCGAATTTGAGAATAAATTATACATTCGGGCTCGTGGGTTAATGGGGGATTTGATTTTGGTCCGAACCTCGTGTTTTGACCAAGCGGGCCTGGGGGCGATTTTAGGATTTTTAGAAAGAAAGCTTGGAAATCTATAATTAGACATTGGATTTGATTTGTTTAGCATTTATTGATATTATGAAGTCATTATTGTATAGATTTGATTGTGTTGGAGCCGAATTCGAGAGGAAAAGCGGTTGTTGTGGATTGATTTGGCCATGGAAGTTGAGGTAAGTGTTTGGTTTAACCCTAGCTTGAGGGAATATGAGTTGAGTCTTATTTGCTACTTGCTAATTGTCGAGTACGATGTATAGGCATGGTGACGAGTATCTATACATTGGTGTCTAGCATGACCGTGAGTACTTATTTTGCGAATAATTTGGTTGTTGTTATGCCTTCCATGCTTAATTGATGACTTCTATATGTTTCAAAGAGCTTGTGAAAGGAAATTGTGATCTTTAAAATTGTGGAGCATTGGCTCGAGTTGAAATACAAATTGTGATAGTATATGAGATGAGTAAATCTTTGGAGCATTGTCTCGAGTGATAATGTGAACTATGAGATATAAGTGAACGAAAGATAAAGAGTTAATGATATTTTCCCTTGCCGGGACGTTGAAATTATTGATATTGTACCCTTGCCAGGTTTTTAATTATTTTTTGTGTACCCTTGCCGGGATTTCCATTATTGTTTTATTATTACCTTGCCCTTGTTTGTGATTGTTGATAGGGTGAGGAAGAGTGTTAAAGCATGAAGGGTGATGCCGTGCATTGTTTGTTTCTTGTGAGGAAAGAGTGTAAAGCACGTAGGGTGATACCGTGCATTATTTGCTTATTGTGAGGAAAAGAGAGAAAAGCACGAAGGGTGATGTCATGCCGAACGATATGCCATTCCGTGCCGATTATATTGATTATATGTGAGGAATGAGAGTAAAAGCATGAAGGGTGATGCCGTGCACGTTTGTTATGCTATTGCTTCGTGAGGACAAGAGTAAAAGCACGAAGGGTGATGCCGTGCAATTGTTAATCTCTGTTCCTTATTGTTGTATGAGTTGTGCTTTTCCTTTGCATTAGTCTATTTATACTTGAAACTGTTATTTCCCCACAGCATGTTTCCCCTCCCACATGGTTTACTTGTCTTGTATTTTGATTCCGCTGTATATATATAATAGCACAGGTTTATGTGGTAGTCCAGTCTAGCCTCGATACTACTTCGCCGGGGTTAGGCTAGACACTATCCAGCACATGGGGCCGGTTGTGCTGATACTACACTTTGTGCTATTTTGTACAAATCCAGGTGACGGACAGTAGCAACAGCTTTAGTATGGGAGCATTCCTTTAGTCCAGCGAGACCCGAGGTAACCTTACAGGCGTCTGCAGGCCCGGCGTCTCCTTTATCCTTTTTTTAGTCTGTTATCTCATTGTATTCGAGACAAACAGTTTATGTTTCTTTGAGACGCTGTATTTAGTATTTTTAGCAGTTCGTGAGTATAGTGACACCGGTCTTGGGTAGAGGATTTTGTTGAACTTTCCGCATTTCTACTCATTTTTATATAATGCTAAGACTTCCGCTTATTATTGAATTTCGTTACTTTTATATTTTTACCGTAAATTGTTAAAATGGATTAGATCATTAATGGAAAGGTAATTAAATTTTGCTTGCCTAGATCCCACTAGTAGGCTCCATCACGACTCCCGAGGGTGAAAAATCCGAGTCGTGACAAGTTGGTATCAGAGCTCTAGGTTACATAGGTCTCACAACTCACAGACAAGCTTAGTAAAGTCTAAGGGATCGGTACGGAGACGTCTGTACTTATCCCCCAAAGGCTAACGAGTTAGGAAAAGTTTCACATTTGTTCTTTCTTGTCGTGCGGTTTGGTTTCTCAATGCTAATTGAACTTCTACTCTATTCTTTCGTAGATGGTGAGAACACGCGCTTCCTCATCTTCTGATCAGCAGTCCGAGCCCCAGGCAGCTCCTGTCCAGGGCAGAGGATGAGGCTGTGCTAGAGGTCAAGGTAGGGGCAGAGCTTAGCCTCGAGCAGCAGCACCAGTGGTGGAGCCTCAGGTCGACTTTGACGATGAGGTTCCAGCCCAGCCCCAGCAGTCCCGGTGGGCCCAGCTCAGGTCCCAGAGGGGTTTATTGCTACCCGAGTTCTTCAGGATGCTTTGGTCTGATTGGTGGGCCTCGTGGAGAGTGTTACCCGAGCGAGTTTGCTTCCTGTAGCACCAGCTGTCTTTTAGGCTGGAAGAGGGGCCCAAACTCCTGTTACTCATACTCCGGAGCAGGTAGCTCCCCAGGTTCCGGCTCCAGCAGTTCACCCAGTTGGAGCAGCTCAGCCGGTTGTGGTAGCCTAGGCAGGTGATGGGGCAGCTATATCTGCCGATGCTTTGTAGAGATTGGATAGGTTCACCAAGCTCTTCACTACTACTTTTAGCGGTGCACCCATCGAGGATCCTCAGGATTATTTGGACAGTTGTCACGAGGTTCTTCGGAACATGGGTATTGTTGAGTCCAATGGAGTTGATTTCGCTGAATTTCGCCTATCTGGATCCGCCAAGACTTGGTAGAGGGATTTATGTTTAGCTAGACCAGCAGGGTCTCTAGCCTTGACCTGTGAGCAGTTCACGCATACATTTCTGGAGAAGTTTCTCCCTGTCACACAGTGTGAGGCCTATCGGAGGTAGTTCGAGCGACTCCATCAGGGATCCATGTCAGTTACCCAGTACGAGACTAGGTTTATTGAGTTGGCTCGCCATGTTATTGTCATACTCCCCACTGAGAGGGAAAGAGTGAGATAGTTCATTGATGGACTCATCCAGCCTATTCGTCTCCAGATGGCTAGAGAGGCGGTGAGCGATATCACTTTTCGCGAGGCGGCCATTGTGGCCTGGAGGATCGAGATGGTATTGCCACAAAGGGGTGGTCATAGAGCAGACATGAGACCCCGACAGTCAGGCCGATTCAGTGGCGCCTCATCTGGAGGCAGAGATTCATGTGATCGGGGTCAGCCCTCCAAATTTCTCAGGGTGCCCCAGGTGGCCGTGGTTCTCACGCACACTATTCTAATCAGCAACCATTTAGTGCACCACCAACCCCTATCAGTGCACCGCCGCTTCAGAGTTTCTGTGGTGGTCATTTAGGTCGATAGGGCCAGCAGACTCAGCCGCCGAGGTCTTGTTACACTTTTGGTGACACGGGTCATATTGCTAGATTTTTCCCTCGAGCACTGAGAAGTTCTCAACACCAGGGTTCTCGTGCCACAGTTCAGGTAAGAGGTGCTCCACAGCCCATCCAGCCAGCTAGAGGTGGGGGTAGAGGTACCAGAGGTGGAGGTAGAGGTCATAGAGGTAGACCTCAGACCGCCAGAGGTGGAGGCCAGCCAGCAACAAGCCGTCCTAGAGAGGTAGATCAGAGTGGTGGGGCCTAGTCCCGATGTTATGCTCTTCAAGCTAGGCTCGAGGTAGAGGCTTCAGATGCAGTCATTACAGGTACGGTTCTGGTTTGTGATAGAGATGCTTCAGTGTTGTTTGATTCGGGGTCTACGTATTCGTATGTATCATTCTATTTTGCCCCGTATTGGATCATGACTAGTGATGCATTGGGTATTCCTATTTTTGTGTCTACACCAGTGGATGATTCCATTGTGGTCGATCGAGTCCATCGCTCTTGTGTCGTGGTGATTGGGGGTCTGGAGACTCGTGTAGATTTTTTGCTTTTAGATATGGTCGACTTTGATATTATATTGGGGATGGACTGGTTATCACCCTATCACGCTATCTTGGACTGCCATGCCAAGACTGTGACCTTAGCTTTACCGAGTATACCTCGTTTAGAGTGGACAGGGACTCCAGGTCATTCTACCCGCAGTGTCTTATCGTATGTGAAGGCTCGGGGTATGGTCGAGAAGGGGTGTTTGGATTATTTAGCTTATGTTCGGGATTCTAGTGCTGAGGTTCCCTCTATCGATTCTGTGCCTGTTGTTTGTGAGTTCCCTGATGCTTTTCCTTCGGAACTGCCGGGCATGCCACCCGACAGGGATATTGATTTCTGCATTGATCTAGTTCCAAGCACTCAGCCCATTTCTATTCCGCCATATCATATGGCCCCGTCGTAGTTGAAGGAGTTAAAAGAGCAGTTGCAGGATTTTCTCGAGAAGGGTTTCATTAGACCTAGTGTGTCTTCTTTTGGTACTCCGTTATTATTTTTCAAGAAGAAGGATGGGTCAATGAGGATGTGTATTGATTACCGGCAATTGAATAGGGTAACGGTAAAGAATAAGTATCCTCTACCGAGGATCGATAATTTGTTCGACAAGCTTCAGGGTGCCAGGGTATTTACCAAGGTTGACTTGTGATATGGTTACCATCAGTTGAGGATTAGGGCATCCGATGTTCCTAAGACAGCTTTCTGCACTCGGTACAGACATTATGAGTTCTTGGTCATGTTATTTGGGTTGACCAATGCCCAAGCAGCATTTATAGAGTTGATAAACCGAGTGTTCAGGCCTTATTTGGACTTGTTCTTGATAGTCTTTATTGTTGATATTCTGATATACCCGCAGTGCCCGCAGCCAGGAGGAGCACGAGCAGCACCTCAGAGTGGTTCTTCTGACTCTGAAGGATAGTCAGTTATATGCTAAGTTCTTGAAGTGTGAGTTCTAGTTGAGTTCAGTTGCATTCCTGGGTCACGTTGTATCAGCAGAGGGTATTCAGGTTGATCCGAAGAAGATTGAGGCAGTAAAGAACTGGCTTCGACCATTATCAGCTATAAAGATTAGGAGTTTCTTGGGGTTGGCAGGCTACTATCGACGGTTCGTGGAGGGATTCTCATCTATTGCAGCCCCGATGACCAGGTTGACCTAGAAGGGTGCCCAGTTCAGATGGTCGGATGAGTGTGAAGCAAGCTTTCAGAAGCTTGAGACAGCTCTGACTACGGCACCGGTGTTGGTTTTGCCCACAGGTTCAGGGCCCTATATAGTCTATTGTGATGCTTCTCGTATTGGGCTTGGTGCAGTGTTGATGCTGGATGGCAAGGTCATAGCCTATGCTTCGAGGCAGTTGAAGATTCATGAGAAGAACTATCCAGTGCATGATTTAGAGTTGGCAGCTATTGTTCACGTATTAAAGATTTGGAGGCACTATTTGTATGGTGTGGTGTGTGAGGTGTACACTGATCACAAGAGTCTTTAGTACTTGTTCATGCAAAAGGAGTTGAATTTGAGGCAGAGGAGGTGGTTGGAGTTGTTGAAGGATTATGATGTCATCATTCATTATCATCCGGGGAAGGCCAATGTAGTGGCCAATGCTTTGAGTAGAAAGTCAGCCAGTATGGGTAGTCTCGCTTATATTCCGGTCAGCTGAAGGCCGCTTGCTTTGGATGTTCAGGCTTTAGCCAATCAGTTCGTAAGACTGGATGTTTATGAGCCCAATCGTGTGTTAGCTTGCACGGTCGCTCGTTCTTCATTATTGGAGCGTATCCGTGATCGGCAGTTTGATGACCCCCATTTATGTGTCCTTATAGACACGATGCGGTGAGGAGGTGCCAAGAAGGTTACCTTAGATGCGGATGGAATTTTGAGATTGTACGGGCGAGTTTATGTGCCCACGGTGGATGGGCTTCGAGAGTTGATTTTAGAGGAGGCCCATAGTTCCAGGTACTCTATTCATCTGGGCGCCGCGAAGATGTATCAGGATTTGCGGCATTATTATTGGTGGCGTAGAATGAAGAAGGTTATTGTAGCATATGTGGCTCGTTGTTTGAATTGTCAGCAGGTTAAGTACGAGCATCAGAGGCCTGGTGGTTTATTTTAGAGGGTTGATCTTCTCGAATGGAAGTGGGAGCGGATTACTATAGATTTTGTTTTTGGGCTTCCGTTAACTCGGAAGAAGTTTAATACAGTATGGGTTATTGTTGATAGGCTGACCAAGTCAGTGCATTTCATTCATGTTGTAGTCTCCTATTCTTCTAAGATATTATCTGAGATTTATATCCGGGAGATTGTTCGCCTTCATAGTGTGTGATCGCAGCAAAATCAACCTTACATAACGGTAGGAAGAGGGGGCGCTAAGACTTTTACCCGAATAGTGGTATCGGAGTCAATTTCCACGGGGAGCTTGGAATGGAGTTGCGTATTTGTTTAGACTAGGAATTCGTGTTTGCTTCTAATTGTACTTCTAACGTTTTTGGGTTTTTGTTGTTTAATAACTACTATTGTCAACTAAGAATAGGATTAAATTATGCTAAGAGAAATATTTGCTAAGATGTAATTAATATAGAGAAAGGCACTAGGGTCATGGCATCTCCTAGGTGGTTAGCTATCGGGTAGAAGCTACTAACAATATATTGGCATATTTGGGATCAATGTTATAACCGTTGCACAATTGTACCCACTCTCACACCTCTCGGTAGAGAGAGCGATTTTGTCCAATTGACTCTCTCGAGACCAATTGGGCAGGCCAATTAGACCAAGAAACTAGGCTTCAAGTAGGGTGATTACTCTTTCGAGGTTTAACTCGTTAATTGGGACTACCATTTCTCATGGGTCCATCCTAATTCCTTGTTGGGTCAATTTGGGGTCATAGACTCTCTTTCGCAAGAAGGGTCAAGACCCACTAAGCTAGAATCAATGTTTGCAACCACCAATCCTTAATTAAACCATAAAATTAACCCAAATAACAAACACCCAATATCAATCTATCATTAATAAGCAACACCCATCAATTACCCACACTAGGGTTGAGCCATAACCCTATCTAATGGGTTTAGCTAGATATAATTAGAGAAGAAACCGAAGAAATAGAAGATGAAATAACCATATTAATTAATTACTAATGTTAAACTACAATAATCTATGATGAAATAAGCTCAAAATGCCCAAAATAGGCTAATACAAATGTCTCACGAGCGCAGAAGCTATCAGGTGTACCAAACTTAACCTAAAAATGGCAAATGTTCTATTTATAGTGGGATGGAAAAATCGAACAAAAATGCCCTTGTGGGGATAGTGCGGGCCGCACAAACATGACCGCGGCCGCACTTGATTATTTGACTTCTAATTCTTGCTCTCTGAAACAGGTGATGCGGACCGCATAAAATTGACACGTGACCGCATGGAGACCAGCGCGGGCCGCGTGACTTTGTTGTGCGGCCGCATGAGTGGCTTGTTATGGATTCTGAACTCTTCTGGTGCGGTCCGCGTGACCCTGCGGTGTGGCCGCATTGATTGGGAACGGACCGCATGAGCTTGACCACGGCCGCGTCGATTGCTATCAGAAAATACAAGTCTCTGAACTTCTTTGGCGCGACCGCAGGTCATGATTGCACGACCGCATGACATGATGGAGCGGTCCGCACCAAGCTCTGAATTTCATCACTTCAATGATCTTTGACACTTGAGCAGGTTTCACTCCGTTTCGAGCCGATTTTTTACTTTTGTCATCTTGTCTCAAACCTACAATCAAGCGCAACTTGTAAGCATTTTGGGTCTATTTTATGGCAATTCATACAAAAAGCATAGACAATATGGGCATAAAATGTGCTAAAATCATAGTTATCAACTTCCCCAAACTTAAACCTTTGCTTGTACTCAAGCAAATAAAATAAGACCCACCCCTCAAAGGGAAATATCCAAGTAATTCTAGCTTATCCTAAAGTAATCTCCTCACGCATCAATTGGGACTAACAATTGCCCTCAATATGAATGTATCATCAACACATTTTAAGCTTTTGAAAAACTGTGGATCAAGTGCGACACAAGAGCATCAAAGGTTGACTCATTTCATCAAGGAGCTTTTCTCAAATACCTTGGTCATTGTAGAACCCAAACTCACACATCCTCAATATCCCTAAGCGAACCTCATCTTTTAGAGTAATGACACACAAATTGAGGTTGATGGATTTTTCTCTCATTTCTCTCACAAAGTAGGTCACAAGTCTGGCCCTAGGTACCATATGCTTGCCACTTATGTAAGTATCCACTAATGTAGGTTCTGTTCAACTCAAGATCATATAGGGCCTTTGTGGAGTCATTGTAAAGGCTTTTGGGTAAGGGTAGGATATGTTTTGTTCAAGTGGGTTCAATATTCCCTCAAGCACTTCTTTTGATTCATTTTGGCAAACTTTCTTGACTCATTTGAGTATTCACTTCTTTTTCAAGGGGTTAGAGAGACACACTGACACTCTTTCTTATGCGATTCAACACGTTTCTCTTTTTTCACTTTTTCACTTGACCTTATTCAATTTGGTCTTTTTCTTTGTCTTGTCTTTTCTTCCTTTTTCATGGCCTTTCCTTTTCTTTTTGCTTTTGTACCTTTTACCACAAGGTGGGCATGACCCCCATAGAGGACAAGATGCGGGAAGCAAGACTCAGATGGTTCGGGCACATTCAGAGGAGGAGCACCGATGCACCGGTGAGAAGGTGTGAGCGACTGGCTGTGGTGGGCATGGGGAGAGGTAGAGGGGGACCTAAGAAGTATTGGGGAGAGGTGATACGGCAGGACTTAGTGCGTCTTAGGATTTATGAGGACATGGCCCTTGATAGGGGATTGTGGAGGTCGAGCATTAAAGTTGTAGGTTAGGGGGAAGTTGTGGATATTTCCACAGCGCACTAGAGTGAGACTAGATAGTTATGAGGTAATCGTAGGATGTTACTGATCAGCTACCGATACAGGGAGTTATCTATTGGATATTAGTATAACTTACACCTATTTCGCATTTCTTATATTTCTGCTATTTTGTTATTTTGTGTTATGTTGTGTATTTTATGTTATTTTTAGTATGAGTCTATTGATAGCACTAACTTATCGTCTCTTGTTGATGTCTTGAGCCGAGGGTATCCTGGAAACAGCCTCTCTGCCCCCCGGGGTAGGGGTAAGGTCTGCGTACATATTATCCTCTCCAGACCCCACTTGTGGGATTATACTGGGTTGTTGTTGTTGTTGTTGTTGTTGTTGTTGTTGTTACCTTTTACCACATTGTTTCCTTTCTTGTCTTCCCCCAACCCCCCCAAAATTAGACATTTTCTGTCACGCCCCAAACATACGGAGGCGTGGCTGGCACCCGGTGCCGTAGTAGCCCGAGCGAACCACTCTGTAACTCATTCATTCCTTTCGTAACTATCATGGACCAATATGTCCACAACTCGTAATGTACAACTATAAGTGGAAAAACACTGTATCGATATGCTATCGTTCTTAAAACATGAATACATATGGGCCTTCAAGACCTCTGACATACTATACAGTATGAACCTCAGTCTACAAAGCCTCTAAGATTATCTGACATCAAATGGGATAGGGTACCAGCCTACCACTAAGTATGTGGTAAAACTCTGACATGATGACTCATAAACTCGGCTGCACTCCGGATGAGGTGGAGTCTTACCGATCCTTCGCTGAATGCCAATCTCGTCTACTATAAGGGATCGTCAGCTGATTGTCTACACCTGCGGGCATGAAACGCAGCGTCCCCAACAAAAGGACGTCAGTACGAATAATGTACTGAGTATGTAAGGCAGAATAGTAATGTAAAGAGAGATAGAGGAGATACAACCTGTAACATCTGAGTGCCTCTGGGGACTACACACATGAAATGCATAATACATATATATATACATAAACTTTAAAAACATTAGCCTCTGTGGGCATCATCATTTTCATATCGTACCTGGCCTCAAAGAGGACTCGGTAAAAATGTACCCGGCCACGTGGAGCTCGGTAAAATCCAACTGATCAGTGGTTGCACAGTAGGTGCCGTACCCGACCGACTATAGCGCATCTCGGTAGAGTAAAATAGATATATACATATAATGCATGCTCGACTGATGAAATTACATTCTAAACCTTTCAGAGTGACGTAAGGTTGTTACACCTTCGACTAACATTATGGACATCATACCATCAATATGAACTTCACTAGGATGCAAAGATCATACATACTTTCTTAGAATAAATTTGTACGGAAAGAACAACATGGACAACCTTAGTTGCTAGGAGTAGATTCATTATGAAATACCTTATTCATTTCACATTAGATCATGCCAAAAGAAAGAAGGAAATGCCTTAACATACCTCAACCTCTAGAGAACTTCCACTACAAGGTACAAACCAAGCGGCAGATTCTCATGCACTCTCCATACACGATTGTGATAACAGGAATAGATCTCCTTTAGTACAGTGTGGTAGATATGTCTTGAGGTAATATATATGCACTTTGAATACACATTTCTTTCATTGGCTTCACATAGGGGAACTACCTAAAGAGCACGCCTTTTCAGTATGGTAAGTTACTTCAGTGAATGATACAATGCTGCTTTCATAATTATGAACCAATAAGGTATACATATGTGCAAATACAATTCATAACCCCTGATACAGAAGTCCCTATATCACATCATTGGTTTTATTACATCCAGGCTTCATAACAGGACGTACTTTTCATTTATGGAAAGAAGATACCAAATCAAATGCAGACCGTGTCTGACAGAAAACTGGTGAGATACATCTTGAACCAAAAAAAAGGTTGTCGTTTGAAAGGTTGGATGCATTTAACTCCTTCATATTCCTTGCGCCCAGACAGTAAACTACTTTACATACTCAGACGTTCCCCCAAATTCTTACATTGCCATATATATTACTAAAGGTATGAGTCACACTTTCTGTAAGCCACAAGTTGCCACGTATGGTGATTTAACCTTATCCAAAGAATTTTAATTAATCTCCCACTAAAATTTATTAATTACATAATTATCTCAACTTACATAAAATACAACTCACTTTTAACACATTTTATATAATTTACTATTATGGTCATATAGTACCATATAAAATAAATACATACATTATTATTTAAAACACACATGTTAAGTAAACTAAATAGCTATATGCATATGAAGTAAGAGAAATGGGTGAAAACTTTACCAAGAGTCAACTAGAGTAAAATAATAGTTATCAAATATATAACACACTCAGTTTATTTTTCTTTTTTTAATTAAAAGCGAAATATTAGTCTACTGGACAATAGCCCATCACGTAATAAAGACCAACAAAAACTAATGATGAGATTGAACATAAAATTCCTGAAGTGTTTAGAAATTGAAATAACTAATGAATGATGATAAATATGATTTTAATAAAAGAAAGTTCTGCCTTTAGTTTAAAGCTAAAAATAGACCCATAATAAGATATGAACTTATATTAAAGAAGCCAACGTACTACTCAAATGCCAATTATGACATTTTCTTGTAAAAGAAAATAAACATCGGGTTTTTGTTATCATCTCCTACAGGAAAGACTAGTGTTTATAGTAACCAAATAATTAAAGTGTATCTTGAGCACAAAAGTAGAAAAGGAGCGTATGAACAAGTAGCACATAATTCTTCATTACAAATTTTTGTACGCTTAATTCTTAAAATGGTAAAAGATAATCTTCTTTTGTGAGAAAATAATTTATATCTTTACAATAAAGAAATTATTTTTGTACTATATATTTTTAAAACGGAAAAAAATAACTTTTCTTATGATAAAATAATATCTACTCTTATAATAAATAAAACATCATTTATAAACTCCCACCTGTCATGTATTTAATTTAAAACTTACCACAACCATATAAAATCGTATCTATCAACTTTTACCGAAAATAATTTACTACAAAGAAAATACATATCAAACCAATATATATTAGTTCCGAAATTCTTCAAACTTTCAGGGTCTTACATTCCTATCTTCATGTATAACCTTAATCCTTTCCAACTCATATGTTATTACTTCGACGAATCCTACTGTTAAAGTAAGGGATGTAACATTTGCCATCTACTCAGGGGAAGATTTGGGTGCCAAGAGAGGGTATCATTAAGAACGAGTATAGGCTTGTAGCTTTTGTTCTTGAAAGAAGAAGGTTTAAGGCTCAAAGGGGTTAACTAGGGATCATTTCATTGGTAGGTCATGGAATTATTCAATCTTAGCATTTCGGATCAAGGAAAGCCAAAAATCACTTCGTAAGCCAAATTTCACCTAGGATTTTGCCTCAACAAATACTTAGGGCAAGTTCTAGACCATCGGCTCAGAACTTAGACTCAAATTTGAATTCTCACCGCACACACTCAAGGATTGCTAAAGACATCGAGTCGAGGGCCCACAACAACCTTAGTTACGATTGAAGCGTGCAATGGCCCCACACGACCATATGATGATTGTTTGGTCAACGCAAGAGTCTCGAGGCCACAACTTTCACCACCCTAAACACAACATTATGTCTTTGATCATGGGATCAAAGGCAAATGTGTTAGGCCCAAGTGAAGCTTGCCTGAGGTCCCCTTAACTACGAAATATTGAAAATCAAAAGGAAAAATCAAACACGGACTCAAACACTTAAGAAGGTTGCCACGCCATCTATCATTGGGAAGAGCCACCTGGTCCACACAATACTTTACCCTTGGAAAGAACCGTGGCATTAAGAAAACCAAGGGCTTATTGAAAACGTCAAAACTAAAACAAAAGGTTACGAGCCTCACTACTAAGCTAAAAATGAATTTTTTTAATGAAAATCGAAAAACCGAATGAATATGTACAATGGGGGAGTAGAATATACAATGGGGAATGAATATATACATAAAGTTGAAAAGTAGCCAAAATAAAAAGTTATATACAGGCTAACTATCAAATCCAAAAACATAAACTAAAAGTCAAATATATATGTACAGTCATCCAAATGTATCAAAATCAAAATAGTAGGGCGCACCCCCACGAATAAAAGCTGGCATTGTCCCCAATGCCAACTACCAAAATAAGCATAAAAATCACAGATAAAGGATATAGAGGGCTCCCTAAGCCTAGTCCACATGCATAGGGTCTCCTGTCGTCCCCTGATCCTCTGTAGTAGCCGGGACCTCAGACTAGTCTCCGACCTGCTGCTCTGGAGCTAGTATAGGATCCTGCTGCTGGACCGGTGGAACATCTGGTACATCACCGAAGGGAGTGACCTCAACCTCAGCCAACTCAATCACGACTCCCTCAGTGCTGGGCAACTTCCTCTTCTTCCTCAATGGCCTGGGTGCCTGCTCCTGCTGTGGCTCAGGTACTGGGGCTGCTGTTGGAGGGGCTGGGTCCCCGAATAACAAGTCTAATGGCATTTGATCCACCATTAGCTTGTCCACATCTGCTCGTAGTACCTTTACCGACTCTTTTGATGCCCTGGACTTCCTCATTTTCTTGTGCTCCCGAGCCAACTTCTCCAAAGTTGTGCTGTGTGCCCCAACTGCCTTAGTCAAGGCAGTCTGAGTCTCAATTATCTTCTTCTGGTTGTCCAGGAGCGTCTTCAGTGTTTCCTCAATAGATGGAGGAACATGGACAGTGGCCGGGGTAGACTGGGCCTCAACTGAAGTGGCTAATGTGGAAAACTTGGATGTCGCAAATGACATCCAGTTGTTCAAACTGGCCAATATCGTGGCTAGCTACTGGGCGGTAAATGGGTTGGTCCGGGAAATGGGAACTGTAGGGCCAGATGAAGAACTAGGGGCCCCAGAAGAGGAAGGCCTATCAACTAGGACAGAAACAGTTGGAATGGATAGAAACTCTGTAGAAGGCTCGACAGAAGTGTCTACCTCAACTGGCTCCTCAGGTTGGCCAGTCGAGGCAGAGGTGGATGACTTGCATTTCTTGTCCCCCTTTGGGTTGTCTGGCCCTTGAATACTGAACCAGGAGAAGGAGGCCACCGGGCGCACTATCACATCATAAGGCATTTTATTCACCTTCAAATCCCTAAAATACAGTGTCAAAGTGTTGGGGAAGGGGTAGTTCCACATGCTGTCGATCCCCATAGCAGTAATCGCCCTGAATATAACATTCCCCAAATTGATAGGGAATCCAGCCATAACGGAAGCAATGAGCACAACCCGAGGAAGAGGGATGGTCTGGTCATGTGAAGTGGGATCCAGCCTGTTGCAAACAAAGGTGAGCCACCCTCTCGCCTAGAAATTCAGATTCTTCCTTAAGATTTTTAACCCTGCCTGCACCCAATCCGGAACAACACCTGGATATTCCAAGAACTCAGCTAACCATGGGTGAACCTCCTCCTTCATCGCCAGCTTCTCCAAGTATTGGGTCTCGTCTTCATCTTTGAAACCCAGATAGTCATTAAGTGCTTTGCCCGAAAACACAACATTCTTGTTCCTCACTTTGGTCGCAGTGGAGTCCTTTTTGGTGTATGCTACACTGGTGTAGAACTCTTTGACCATGTTTCATTTGTATTTATCAACCCGTCACTGAAGTGGTCCCACCCGCTTCTAGTTTGAAACTGTTCATAGACTTTGGGTAGGAGTGACAATAAGTCCTTGGTTATGATGCACGTCTCAGGGATTACATGTCTTTTGGACCATATTTCCCGGAATTTGTGGAAGGCCACTTGACTAACAAAGCGGTCCTCCCACACTTCAGCTTTCCTCGTTCGTTCCACATTACCAACCTCGGGTACCCCACTAACCGGGACCTCCTCATCACTCTTGTTTTTATCTTCTACACCCTCCCCGGATTCTGAAGCTGTTAGGGAGGTGGAGTATTTGGAACTACCTGCTTCTGAGCCCTTAGACGACTCAAGTTGTATAACAGTTGGAGCTTTAGCTGGGCCTGCGGGGGATTTCCCCGAATTAGTTGAGAAATCCTGGGAGGGGAGGTACTCACTCCCCAACCGCTCCTCATCACTCACCACCTGCTTTATTATTTTTAGCTTTGGTTGGGGAGTGAGTTTCTTCAATTTTGCTTTACCTCCCCTGGAGGGGTCACCTCCTCGTCCAGGTTGTTTGGCTCCACGCCCTCGTTGTTTAACCATTTTCTGCACACAAATAATTCTAACATTGTTAGTTCAGGCAATTGCAGAGTTTAAGTACAGAACAGAAACACAGACAGAGAACAGATGATAGCAGTGCGGACCGCACAAGCAAGACATGTAGACCGCACTGACCAAGTTGGGAAATGAACACCTATTTGATTAGGAACCATGCGGACCGCATGAGCAGGGGGTGCGGCCGCATGGGGGCCAACGCAGTCCACACAAACTGGTCATGCGGCCGCATTGGCCATACTATTAAAAATTGATGCCCGCTGAACCTCACCCACGCGGACCGCGCAAGCATGGGATGTGGCCGCGTGGGGCATGGCGCAGACCGCACAAACCAGGCATGCGGTCGCGCTGGGAATTATCAATCATTTAGGCTCAAGGCCTACGCGGACCGCGTAACAGAATGATGTGGCCGCGTAAAAGGCATGCGGACCGCATAATCAGGAATGCAGCTGCGCTGGGCTTTCAATACAGGGACAATTAGGGTTTAACAAAAAATGCTCAAATATTTCACGTTTTAGCATCCTACTTTGTCCCTACTTGTTTATAACATGTCCATCATTTCAAAGAACAACAAGAACAACATAAAACTATCCTAATCATGAAACGACGAAGAACAAAAAGAAAAAACGAACAAGTTATGACAGAGGGAACATGTATAAATTTTAAATTAATACTAAGTAAAGACTAATGTGAGAGATATATTACCAGGAAAGTGAAGAAATGCTCTTGATGTTAATACAAAGAAGGGTCTCTGATATGAACAGTAACTTTTAGGGCTCAGGGGTCAACATTTGCGAAAAGTTCTAATGGAGACCCTAATGGTCTATTTATAGGAAACACAACGGAGCCCAGCACTTACCGTCCAGCGCGGCCACGTGAACACGACCACGGGCTGCGCTGGGACTTACCATTTACCTGCTGCTGAAACGAAGGCACGCGGACCGCATGAAACAGGCTGCGGCAGCATGAGAACCATGTGAGCCGCTCAAAGTGGGACGTGGACGCGTGAACACAGTTCAGAGACTGATCATTTTCGGCCTTTACTGGTGCGGACCGCACAATCAAGGGTGCGGCCGCACTAACCATCTTCAGAGACTTGGCAATATTTTCTTTGGCCGGTGCGGACCGCACAAAGTGGGATGCGGTCGCACGGTCGCTGTTCAGAGACTGTGCACTTTTTGCACAGTTGTTTTGCACTGGTTCAACACAATTCCTGCAATATCTCACAAACTATTAGCTCAAAAATCCTAATCTACAATAGAAATCAAAAAGAAAGAAAAAGACATGGGTTGCCTCCTAAGAAGCGCATGATTTAACGCTGTGGCACGACGCATGTTACCATCAAAGTCACTTCAAATGAATGAGTGCCACCACATGTCTGTCATCAAACTTTCCCAAGTAATGCTTGACACTATGCCCATTCACTCGGAAAACTTCACCATTTTTGTTCTCCCAACAACTTCAAATGGACCACTCCACTTAGACTTAAGCTTTCCCGGGAATAACCTCAACCAGGAGTTGAAAAGAAGAACCATGTCACCAACTTTGAATTCCTTCCCTCAGACATACTTGTCGTGAAAGTACTTCATCTTGTCCTTGTACAAGGACGAGCTGGAGTAGGCATGAAATCTAAACTCGTCTAGCTCATTGAGTTGCTCAACCTGGACATTTGCAGCGACATCCCATTCTAAGTTCAATTTTCTCAAGGCCCACATAGCCATATGCTCCAATTCCACCATAAGATGACAAGCTTTCCCAAACACCAACTGGTATGGAAACATACCAATCGGGGTCTTGTAAGCCGTCCGATAAGCCCAAAGAGTGTCATCCAACTTCTTCGACCAATCGGTCCTATTAGTATTCACCGTTTTGGACAAAATACTCTTAATTTCCCGATTTGAAACCTCCACTTGACCGTTTGCTTGTGATAGGGGGTAGTCACTTTTTGGTTAACTCCATATTTAGCGAGCAATGAATCAAACGCCTTGTTGCAAAAATGGGACCCCCCCATCACTAATGATAACATGAGGGGTTCCAAATCTAGTGAAGATATTCCTTTTCAAAAATGCCACGACACTCCGGGCTTCATTGTTGGGAAGAGCTATGGCTTCAACCCACTTTGACACATAGTCCACCGCCACGAGAATATACGTGTTCCCACAAACGGGCCCATGAAATCAATGCCCCAAACATAAAAAATATCTACATCGAGAATTGTATGGAGAGGCATCTCATCCCTTTTTGAAATTCCGCCGGCTCTTTGGCATGCATCACATCTCTTCACCAAATCGCTAGCATCTTGAAACAAAGTCGGCCAATAGATGCCGCAACTTAAAACCTTTGACGCCGTCCTCACTCCCCCATGATGACCACCATAAGGAGAAGAGTGGCAAGCATCCAATATGTTCATTTGCTCACTTTCTAGCACACATTTTCTTATCACCTCGTCCGTACAAATTTTAAACAAATACGGCTCATCCCAATAAAAATCCAAGCTATCCTGCTTGAGTTTCTTCATTTGATTGGAAGAGAGCTCACACGGGACATTGCTGGTCACTATGAAATTGGCGATGTCCACAAACCAAGGTATGTCACCCATAGAAATGGAAAGAAGCTGCTCATCAGGGAAAGCAACATTTATCTCAACACCATTGCTCGGTTTCCCCTCTTCCTTTAGTCGGGACAAATGATCCACGACTTGATTCTGGCTTCCCTTCCTATCCACAATCTCTAGATCAAATTCCTGAAGGAGTAGCACCCATCTCATCAACCTTGCCTTCGAATCTTTCTTTGTCATCAAATACCGGAGGGCTGCATGGTCCGTATGTATGATAACCTCACCCTTATAAGATAAGGGCAAAATTTCTCCATCGCAAACACAATAGCCAAGAGCTCCTTTTCCGTCACTGTGTAGTTTCTTTGGGCATCATTCATCATCTTGCTAGCATAATACATAGAATGGAACATTTTGTTGATTCTTTGGCCAAGCACTGCACCTACTGCTACATCACTCGCATCACACATAAGTTCAAAAGGCAATTCCCAATTAGGTGCGGTGATGATGGGGGTTGTGGTCAACTTGTGTTTCAATAACTCAAAGGACTCCATACACCTCTCATCAAAGACGAACTTGACATCCTTTTCCAATAATTTACAAAGCGGGTTCACAACTTTTGAAAAGTCTTTAATGAATCGCCGGTAGAACCCGACATGACCCAAAAAACTTCTCACCCCTTTGACAGAAATAGGGGGAGGGAGCCTTGAGATCACCTCAATTTTCGCCTTATCGACTTCAATTCCATGTTTTGAGATTTTGTGGCCCAAGAAAATACCCTCTTGCACCATGAAGTGACATTTCTCCCAGTTAAGTACAAGATTGGTTTCCTCACATCTTTTCAACACCTTATCCAAGTTCACTACGCATTCTTCAATTGAGTCCCCCACCACACTAAAATCATCCATGAAGACCTCCAGAATATCCTCCACCATGTAGGTGAAGATTGCCATCATACATCTTTGGAAGGTTGTCGGGGAATTACAAAGTCCAAATGGCATTCTTGAGAAAGCGAATGTGCCATATGTACATGTAAAGGTTGTCTTCTCCTGATCCTCTGGGGCAATGAGAATTTGATTGTACCCCGAGTAGCCATCAAAGAAACAATAATAAGCCCTGCCCACTAAATGATCAAGCATTTGGTCCAAGAATGGTAGAGGGAAATGATCTTGTCTTGTGACGTTGTTGAGCTTTCTATAATCCATACACACTCTCCAACCCGTGACCGTCCGGGTAGGAATCAACTCATTGTTGGCATTAGTGATGAGTGTCATTCCACTCTTCTTTGGAACATATTGGACCGGAGAGGTCCATGAACTATCCGAGATTGGGTAGACCACACCGGCGTCCAACCACTTGATAACCTCTTTCTTTACCACCTCTTGCATAGCTTCATTTAATCTTCTTTGATGTTCAAGAGACGGCCTTGCATCCTCCTCCAAAATGATCTTGTGCATGCAAAAAGCGGGGCTTATACCCCGAATATCTGCCAATGTCCATCCAATCGCCTGCTTGCGCTTTTGTAGAACCGCCAAAGTGGCATCAATCTGCATGTTAGTTAAGCAAGATGAAAAAATAACAGGCAAAGTGAAATTAGGACCCAATTATTCATACCTGAGGTGAGGAGGAAGTGGTTTCAACTCCAACACCGGCGGCTCCTCAATAGATGGCTTTGTTGGGGGAGTTTTGTGATTCTCAAGGTCCAATGATAACTTCCTAGGCTCATAAGAGTACGAGCCCATACCATGCAAAGCATTTACATATTCAATTCTCCTGGCATCATCATTAGCCTCCATGTTCAAAAGCACCGCTTCAAGTGGATCGTCAACATTAATCATTGCGCTTGTGTCATCCACTATCACCGCCATGACAATGTCAACAAACGAGCACACCTCGGTGCTATTTGGTTGCCTCATAGACTTGCACACATGGAACACCACCTTTTCATCACCAACACGGAAGGTTAACTCTCCCGCCTCGACATCTACCAAAGCCTTCCCCGTATCTAGGAAAGGTTTCCAAGGATAATTGGCACCTCAAAATCCACCTCACAATCCAAGATAACAAAATCGGTCGACAATATGAACTTATCAACACGAACAAGGACATCATCAATAATCCCCAAATGCCGCTTCATTGACTAGTCCGCCATTTGAAGCCTGATAAAAGTTGGATGAGGTTGTCCGATTCCCAAGTTCTTGAAGACCGAATATGGTATTAAATTGATACTTGCCCCCAAGTCACAAAGGGCTTTTGCAAACTTGGCGCTTCCAATGGTACATGGAATAGTGAATGCACCGGGGTCCTATAGTTTCGGAGCCATAGAATGTACAATTGCACTTCCTTGATGGGTCATCTTGATTGTCTCACACTCCATTGATCTCTTTTTTGTAACCAAATCTTTCATGAACTTTGCGTACCCCGGAATTTGCTCGAGCACCTCCACCAAAGGCACATTGATAGTCAAACTCCTCATCATCTCAATGAATTTCTTGAATTGGTTGTCACCCTTTTGCTTGGCCAACCGTTGAGGATAGGGCGGAGGAGGCCGAGGCAAGGGTGCCTTGGCTTTGGGCACCACCGGCTCGGGCATATCAATCACGTGTTCCCTAGATGGGTTCATGGCCTCTTGTGTCTCCTCCTCAACCTCATGAATATCAATCTGCACATCATCTCTCACACTTGGTTCAACTATATCTTCAACCACCAAAGGCATTTCATCATCTTGTAACTCATCTTCATCAACCATAACTTGGCTTCCTCTTGAGGCATACATATCACCGCCTCTTCCACTTCGCGTTGTCACCGCCATCACATGAATGTTGTGCCCACCCTTGGGGTTCACTTCCGTATCACTTGGTAGAGCACCCTTTGGGCGAGTATTTAAAGATTGAGAAATTTGGCCAAGTTGTACTTCCACGTTACGGATAGAAGTGTTGTGGGAGGCCAATTGAGCATCAGAGTCTTGGTTCTTCTTCATCATTTGCTCAAACATAATTTCAATTCTACCAAATTCATTTCCCGAAGAACTAGACCCTTGAGATTGAAATGGCGGCGGGTTGTTCAGTTGTTGAAACATCGGAGGCCTTTGAAAGCCTTACCCCCGATTTCCTTGACCACCATTGTTGTTATTCCAATTGTTATTGTTGTTTTTGTTCCAATTTCCACCATTGTTACCTTGATTCCCCCAATTGTTGTTTTAGTTATTCCCATTCCAATTTCCACTACTTTGTTATTGATTATTGTTATTCCAATTTCCGCGTCCTTGTTGATTACCCCTATTCCCTTGGGATCTCCATTGTTAATTGCCTTGGTTTCCTCTATTTCCTTGGTAGTTGTTGACATATTGACAATCCTCGCTTTGCTCATCATAGAACTCATTTGAATAACCACCACCAACATCATAATTGTCACAATTTCCTTGAGGTTGTTGCCCTCTTTGCCTTCTTTTCATCATATTCACTCCTTCTATTGCCTTGACTTGGCGCGGGTTTTGAATTTGTTGCAATTGCGCTTTAGCCAACTGATTCATTTTTGTTGTAAGTTCGGCAATGGTTTGGCCGTGATCATGTAACTCCTTATGCAAATGTATGACATTAGGAAGAAGTGTCGGCCATCTCATCTAACACATCACAAGCTTCATTGTATGGGATCTTCATAAAATTTCCACTCGCCAATTGGTTCACAATACATTGGTTAGTTGTATTGATGCCCCTATAGAACGTTTGTTGAATCATCACATCATTTATATCGTTATTTGGACACTCTTTAACCATAGTTCCAAATCTCTCCCATATTTTATGCAAAGGTTCCGTTGGCTCTTGTTTGAAAGCCAAAATCTCATCACGGAACACCGCCATGTGACTTGGAGAAAAGAACTTTGCAATGAACTTGTCCGCCAATTCATCCCACGTAGTCATGGAATGATTTGGAAGCCTTTCTACCCAATCCAATGCTTTACCTCGAAGAGAGAACGGGAAAAGCCTCAATCTCAAAGCATCCTCTGACACATTGGTTTGTTTACTCCCCCAGCAAGTATCTACGAATCCCTTCAAGGGCTTGTATGCATTTTGGTCAGAGGTGCTCGTAAAATACCCTCTTTTCTCGAGAAGCATCAACATGACATTGGTGATTTGAAAATTCCCCGCCCGGATTTGGGAGGAACTATGGCACTTGCATAACCCTGGTTCGGAAGGACCCTTGGAGCTACTCTTGGTGGAGGCGGAGGAGTGTCAGGGATTTGATCATTAGTATTGGCATTTCTACCCCTCCGTGGTACTTGATGTACCGGAAGCTCATCTTGCTCAACATCTTCAACCTCCTCCGCGATCACGTTGTCAAGAGGGACATTTTCGTTTAGAGCCATGTGTACCTGATGGATTGACACAAATAACGTTAGTAAAAAGAAGTAAAGAGAAGCAAAACACAAAACTAGGTACGCAAATAGTCAACACCGTAAGCTCCCCGGCAACGACGCAGAAAAGTGATCGCAGCAAACTCAACCTTACACTACGGTAGGAAGAGCGGGCGCTAAGACTTTTACCCGAATAGTGGTATCGGGGTCAATTTCCACGGGGAGCTTGGAATGGAGTTGCGTATTTGTTTAGACTAGTAATGCGTGTTTGCTTCTAATTGTACTTCTAACATTTTTGGGTTTTTGTTGTTTAATAACTACTATTGTCAACTAAGAATAGGACTAAATTATGATAAGAGAAATATTTGCTAAGATGTAATTAATGTAGAGAAAGGCACTAGGGTCATGGCATCTCCTAGGTGGTTAGCTATCGGGTAGAAGCTACTAACAATAGATTGACATATTTGGGATCAATGTTATAATCGTTGCACAATTGTACCCACTCTCACACCTCTCGGTAGAGAAAGCGATTTTGCCCAATTGACTCTCGAGAGACCAATTGGGTAGGCCAATTAGACAAAGCATCTAGGCTTCAAGTAGGGTAATTACTCTCTCGAGGTTTAACCCGTTAATTGGGACTACCATTTCTCATGGGTCCATCCCAATTCCTTGTTGGGTCATGTCACACCTCCTTTTGGCGCTACCGCACCCCACGAAGGACGTGGTAGAAGGGAGTTTTTCCAATTAAAGGACAATCGAAACGGGATTTATTTATTTAATTCAGAGTCGCCACTTGGGA
>MU782856.1:16939-52784 GCA_026770625.1 Nicotiana glauca | reverse complement strand
TGGCCAACGGATCAGTCCAATTTCTGACCGTTGCCAACGGTCAATGGGACCCACACGTGCCAGATTTAAAAAAAATGTAGCCGTTATACCGGGCCAGTTAAATCGGTATGGGTACTGTTTATCCGGATCGGGCTTAACGGGTCCGATTAACTGGTATTAAAAAATAAACGGAACTAACTCCTTTTCCCAACCAACCCAGCCCACCTAGCCCCCTATGAACCGGGCCGGTCTGGTTCCGGTTCCGGTTTAAACCGGTCTGGGCCGGTCCGGTTCCGGTCCTACCCGGCCCGTTAGACACCCTTAATGTAAATATACACAATTGGTTGAATAATTTTTTTTTATTTTGACCAAAAAAGGGTGGAAAAGGTACTCCCGACGTCTCATTTTAATTAACCAAAAAACTAGTACTCCCTCCGGTCTACAATAAGTGTTTTTTGGCTCTTTTTTTTATGGTTCAAAATAAGTGATTTTTCCAGATTTCAAGAATGAATTAATTATTTTATTCCTATTTTGCCCTTGGAGTAAATAATATTGGAGTATGTACTAGGAGTGTTTATGTGAAGAGATAGTAAAGGTTAATATGGTCAATTTCAATGCTAATTAATGTTAAAAGGTGAGTTTCTTAATATGTGTGAAAACAACCAAAAAATTACTTATTTTGGACCGAAGGGACTTTGGAAATAACCAAGACATAATTTATTATTTTTATCAATCTTACTCTTGCTATTTCATTAAAGAAGTCAAAAGTGATTAGTACTACTCACTTTCCATAGTAGCATTTAATAGTCAAGAAATAAATAAGGGAAATTTAGTAAATTGTATCTTGTATTTAGTGTTTTTTTTGTGGAAATACTAAAACCTTAAACAACACTTGAAATGTGAAAGATGGAATAATAAAGATGATTTTTGCTTTAGAAAATATGTAATGTGATTTTTTGTCCACATATGTTAGTTTACTTACAAGCATTTGATTCTTTTCCACAAAAAAAGAAAAGAAAAAAAGAAAGATAATTATGATTACCACAATCTCTACATAATGAAATCAACATAATCTTCTCCATCAATGCAAGTAACACAATGTACTATATAATAATTCATCACAACTCACAAAAATATAGGAAAGATGAACTCCGAGAGAACATCAATAGTCATTCTTTTTATATTTCTCTCTTTTGTGAACCATTCATTTGGAGATTTGATAGAAGTTGTTTGCAAATATTCTACTGATTACAAATTATGTGTCAACACTCTTAGAGCGGATGCTAAAAGCGCTTTTGCTGATCAGAAAGGGTTGACGCGTATTTTGCTTCAATTATCTTTAGCTAAGGCTAATAAGAACATTCAAAGTCAAGTCATAATTCTATTGAATCAAACTACAGAGCCTATTCTTAAACAAAGCCTTCAGATTTGCCGGGATAATTATGGAAATGCTATCTTTATGCTTACGAATTCGATTAAATATTTTGATATAAGAGACTTTTTTTCAGCGAAGATTGATTTAGCTGCTGCTGTGAATTGCTGCGTCACTTGTGACGAGTCATTCACTGAAAGAGATCCTACACACAAGTCCCCAATAAAATCAGCTGAGTGATGATTTTTTTCATTTTCTTGATGTAACATCGAGTTTGTTAGTCGTTCTTTAAGATTTGTGGACCCATTATCTGTAAAGCGGTCTTGAAACAAAGAATTAGGAAAGTAAAACCAGTTTTCATTTACTATGTGTGAAAACATTGTGAACATTGAGATTACTACTTATATGGTTTATGCTAAAGGTGAATAGGGTGTTATTTAAGTTGAATTTACTCATCTTCATAAAGCAAATTAATTCTACAGTTAACTAATGTGCGTTATTTGGACAAATAGGACAATTTAGTGCGTTGCCTAAATTTTTATATCCTTTTAAGATTTTTTTGTAAAAATTGCTCAAATTCTTAAGTTCCGACGGGTGCACCAAAAAGTTCTATCATTTGTCAATACTTGTTGTGATAACATTATTTAAATACCCGTCAGAACATGAAAACTAGGAATCTTTATGCACAAAATTTAATAAGGACAAAACTTAAACAATATCGCACCAATGAGACAAAGGTTAATTTATATTTAGAGAAAACTACCCGATATAATATTTTATAATGACCCAGTTGCACAATAGTAATACTTTTCATATTCTTTTATTAATCGCATCTTCTCTATCGATTTTGGCCTAATAGAAAATTTAAATATTAAATAATTAATTATTTTTAATAATTACTCCATCCAATTAAAAATATTTTAAAAATCATATCCCACTTAATTAGGGGTTCTTCAACATTTTTTCCATTTTTCTAGATTATTCTCGACCCTCTCACCTCTATATCGTGTAATGTAATTACAAAAAAAACACTCTTTTTATCAGATGGGGAGACATTCCTATCAAATTGGGCCCATATTTTATCTTTTTACTCGCTTTGACTCACTTTGTATATATCTCAATATTCAATTTTCATCCCTCAGCCCAATAATCCTTTTCAAAATCAATCCATTCAACAAGATGCGAGCGATTCTAACTTTTGCAACCATGACTGCTACATTTAGGCTTCACAACACTTCTGTCCAAAATCAGATTCCCCTCAATCTCCTTCGCTCCATAAACACTTCTTTTGCAGCGGCCACCACTATCCATTCATTTGATATTTGTAATGAGCTGACTGGTCGTTTTGAGAATTTGCATTATGTTCGATGGTTTAAGACCTCGAGCAACTTCATATTATATATTATGATTTGTGTATGGGGTCGAGTTCGGGTTTCTGATGATTCAGGATCAATTTGGAAGCACAATTCTTGTTTTAGAAGTTTAAATGAAAAGAGTTGACCGGAGTTTGACTTTTGTGCATACGACTCCAGAACGGTATTTTGATGACTCCAACAACTTTATATGGTAATTTTGGACTTAGGAGTGCATCCGAATTTTGATTTGGGGGTTCGTAGAATAATTTGCTGCATTTTGGCAAAAATTAAAAAGTAGAAGTTTTGGAAGGTTGAGAGGTTTGACCGGGAGTTGGCATTTTTATATCGATTATGCAAATTTGAATAGGTCCATTATGTCATTTATGAGTTGTGTGTAAAATTTGAAGTCAATCGGAATTTATTTGATATGATTACAGCACGAGTTTTGGAAGTTAGAAGATTTGAAATTTATAAGTTCGATTCGAATGCGATTTGTAATTTCGAAATTGTTTGATATTATTTGAGGTCTCGAATATGTCCGCGTTATAATGTGGAACTTGTTGGTATGTTTCGACGGGATCCCAGGAGCCCCGAGTGTGTTTCAAACGCGTTACGGATCATTTTGAGCATTATGGAAGCTGCCGAAGATTCTGTATGCTGGTGTCTTCGCACTTGCATATGAGGGACCGCATGTGCAGTGCTGCATGAGCGAAGATTTGGAACTCAGGAGCAGAGGCGGATCCAAGATTTAAATCTTATGGGTTCAATGTTAAGGTTTTTAACATTGAACCAATTGTATTTTTAAATTTATAGGTTCATATCTACTATTTTTACAATTTTAATGAATTTTTACATATAAATTTTTACTTCGCGTCGAAAGTTATGAGTTCAGTTGAACCCATAGTTTATAAGCTGCATCCGCCACTGCTCAGGAGCGACTCTGGTTGGAGAAGGTATGGACCGCAGAAGCAGCCATCTGTCGCAGAAGCATAAGCGCATAAGCGCATAAGCGCTAGTCTTGTCGCATGTGCGAGTGCAGTGGAGGCTGGACTGCGTGCAGATGCGATGCATGAAGTGAAGATTCGATGGTCAGGTGTACAGTGGGTCTCGCAGGTGCGAGATTTTTACGCAGAAGCAATCGCAGGTGCGATGCAATTCTCGCGGAAGCGAATCTGGACAGAATGTTAAGGATCAAAGTTGGTCATTTTTCTTCATTTCGTTTTGAGTTGGGAGCCCTGATTTTGGGCGATTCTGGAGGAGTCCTTCACAAGTTCGATTGTGGTAAGTATTCTTTATCTGAAACTAGTTATATTTCATGATTCCATACTTATTTTCATCATTAATTAGTGAATTGAACGGAAGAAATTGAAAAATTTATAAATTCTTTCAAAAATGAAAAAGAGAATTTGTAGGGCGATTCAATGCCGAAATTTGATAATTTTAGTATGGTTGGACTCATATCGGAATGAATTTTTAGATTTTGTGAATTTTTATCAAGTTTCGAGGTGTGGACCCCAGGTTGACTTTTTAGTTTTAAATTAAAAACTTAAGTTTTATTATTCGGAATTGTTTCCTGTGAGTTTTAATTGTGTTATGAAATTATTTTGGCTAGATTTGAGCCGTCCGGAGGTGGTTTCACTCACGAAGATCATTTTAAAATATCGGTTTAGCTTCACCAAGGTAAATATCTTGCCTAACTTTTTGCGGGGAAAACCACCCCTTAGGATTTGAGTCGTTTCTGCAATTTGTGTAATGTGAAAGACGTGTGCGCGAGGTGACGAGTACATACTCGAGTTTATATGTGAAATTTCTATCTGTTTAAATTCTTGGGCATCTTTTATGTATTTAACAGGAAATTGTTGGCACTTGTCACTATTACATGCTTATTTAAAATTGTTGTTACATGTCTCATTCTTTACTTGCCGAGCTGTTTTATATGTTTATTTGCAGTTGTTACCATTTTAACATTTACGTGGTTTCTTTTATTGTTAAATTGCCATTTCATGGAGATACTTTCATTATTAAGTTTATCTTAAATAATTAATTGGAATTGATGTTATCAAAATGCATTAATCTATTTACTTGAAGTTGCATTTAAAAGAGGTGTTGTTCCTGCTGATTTACTTTTCCGTTCTTATTGTTGTTATTGAAATTTTATTCGCGTTGTGTTGAGCCGTGGGCTATATATTGTGTAGATATTGATAGCGTTGAACCTTTAAAAAGGTTGTGGCCTACATGCATTTGTGACACGGGTTGATTATGTTGTGTTGTTGTGATGATAGTACATGTAAATTTTAATGTAATTTGGGTTGTTCTTATGCGAAGTATAAGAGTGACATTTCAATGTAGATATGATACAGGGCATAATGGTGGAATTTCACTGTTATTGAATATATTGTGTTATATGGGTGGCTATTGATATTAGCAGGGCGGGGAGATAAGGGAGGCTATTATATTGAGTGATAAGGGTGGCTAATGATATTGTTAGGACGGAGATATAATGGAGGCTATTATACGGAGTGATATAGGTGGTTATAGGAGAGATAAATATGGCTAATGATATTGTCACGTCAGAGAGATAAGGGTGCTCTTATACGGAGTGATACAGGCGTCTAACGGAGAGATAAGTGTAGACATGTGATTTTTGACCTTCTCCAAGATTTTTCATATTTTAGCATGTAAATATTTAATTTATGCCTAATATTGCTATTTCAACTATTTTTGACTACTTTAATTTATTTTGTCACGAAAAATAAAAATTACAAAAAAATAGGTTTGTTTCAATGGTTAGTTTTATTTTACATAATTTTTTTATAATATTTTTATATGGATAGATTTTCAGTTAATTGAGCTAATTTTAAGCAAAGCTAGACATAAAAGTCCAAGTTTCTAGCCCATTCCCTAACCCAATACCCTTAATACCTTTCTTAAAAACCTAGGGACCTAATACTGATTCAAAAATTAATTTAAAAGCTTGAGCAATTTTTTTAAACAATTAAATGCTAATTTTGAGAACCTATTGGAGTTGAATGTTGTATCTTAACCTATTATTTTTTAGCTAATTGGTTGTAAATTAAAATGTAGGCTATAAAATTGAAAAGTAAGCAGCATAGTTGTTCATATGTAAAATTTTCCCTTTAAAGTAGGAGAACTAGCATTGTTCTTATGTTACTTATTCAACCAAAACGTGATTTAGCTTGTAATGAAATAAGAGATTCCATCATGAAAACTTATTTTTGGATTGATTATTCAGTTGTTTTATAAGTGTAAGGCTGTGGGTTTGGAGTGAAATTTAAAGTGATTCATTTTTGAGTTTGGACTTAATATTAAGAGGAAAAAACTTGATTGTCCAATAATTTTAAAAGATTTTACAATGTCATAGCAGTAGCACTTGATTAACATTTCTAGCTGCTACTCCTTCCGTTTCAATTTATGTGAACCCATTTGGTTGGGCACGAAGTTTAAGAAAAGAGAGAAGACTTTTGAATTTGTGGTGCAAAATGAGGCATATATATTTTGTGTGGCCATAAATCATTACATAAAGGTAAATTATTTTCAAATAGGAAATGTGGTCATTCTTTTTGACATGAACTAAAAAAAAATAGGTTCCATAAATTGAAACGGAGGGTAACAATGTTTACATTCATAATAAAACCTGTAACAGTTATCCCACCAGTGTTCCTAAATTTTAGAAAATTGCTATGTATTTAAATGCTTAACTGATTTCACGCTCCACTAATAAATGACTTTCCTTATCTTTTATCTCTATTTTGAAGAATGACTTATAGATGATGATTTAATGATGAATGTGATTTCAGATGTGGTTTAATAATGATTTTGTCATAGACGACCATTTTATCTTGTTATATTACTCGTAGAAAAGCCTTTAGGAACGTGTTAAAAAATATAATTGTGATTGTGTACACGTTTGCGTGGCATAATTACGATTCAAAAAACCAATTCGGAGTATACGTTCGCGCAATTTCGATCAATTCTTTTAATAATAAAATTGTCATTAATAGAGCACTAATTTAATTTAGTTCATATAGTTCGAGGTGCGCCATCCACAATTTAATCATTCATGACCCTCACATTAATCCTATGACCTAGATATAAAATGACAAATGCTCGTAGTTTCTTTAGGCCCGTTTAATATATCATTGTGATTGTGGACACGTTCGCGTGACATAGTTACGATTCTAAAAACAAAACCAGGAGTGTGCGTTCGCGCAACTTCGGCCAATTTCCCTTAATAATAATAAAGCGTCATTAATTGTGGTGTGACAACCCAAAGGGTCATCACCGGATTCCTCCCTTTTTCTGCGCTTTCGAGGCCTTTAAAACCTCACTTATAGTAGCCTCGACTTGCGTGCGCAGTCCGGGAGCGTAGCCGAAAAGCTTTTATGTTGAAATATGTGAAGAAAAATTTGAAGAATTTTGATATTAATATGGTTAAAGTTGACTTCGATCAATACTTTTGGTAAACGGACCCGGACCCGTGATTTGACCGTCCAGGAGGGTCCGTAGAAAAATATTGGACTCGGGCATGTGCCCGGAGTTGAAATCCGAGTAAAAGTATTTTTCTGAAATTATTAAAAGACTATGGAATCAGGCTCGTATTTTGGTTCCGATGCCCGGTACAGGTCTTAAATATGTGTTAAGCGCTTTCTGTGAAGTTTGGTCGAAATCGGACGTCGTTTGACGTGTTTCGGACCTAATTATCTAAAGTTAGAAGTTTAAGAAGTTTGAAATGAAAATGATAATTTTGAGGCTTGATTCATTGGTTTTGATGTTGTTTTGGCAATTTGATCGCTCGAGTAAGTTCATAGGATGTTATTGAGTTAGTGTGTGTGATTGGTTAGGAGCCCCGAGGGCTCGGGAGTGAATTGGAGGGGGTTCGAGGTGTTTTTACACTTAAGAAGTTAGCAGATTTTTTGCAATTTTTGCACAGGGGTTTTCTTCATCGCGTTCGCATCTCTAGGTTCGCGTTCGCATAGTTTTGTGCCTTTCCCCTTCACGTTCGCGTCTTGACCCTCGCGAACGCGTAAGCCAAATTCAGGCCCAGTATATTCCTTCATCGCGTTCGCGTTCTGGCCATCGCGATCGCAATATTTTGTTGTGTCCTCTATCGCGTTCGCGTGCCAATCTTGGACCCCCAGCATTTTTCCTCTACGCGTTCGCGTTAACCCTCACGCGAACGCGATGTATTGCCCAGTCTACCCTTCGCGAACGCGGTTCCTTTCCCGCGGACGCGAAGGGCAATTTTGCCCAGCGAATTTTTAAGTTCAAAACATTAGCCATTACGGGATTTTTCCCATTTTTCACAAACCTGGTCTTCTCCACAGCACCTAGGCGATTTTTAGAGCTATTCTTCACCAAAGCTTCATAGGTAAGTGTTCCTAACTTCATTCCCTCTTAATTTCTTCATCTAATCACTAAATTCCTAGTCCTAAATCATGGAATCAAAGTAGAAATTAAGGATTTTGGGTAGAGTTAGGGTTTTGGGAATTTTGGGTGATTCAACCTCAATTTGGGGTCGAATCTTAAAACAAATTATATATTTGAACTTGTGGGGTTATGGGTAACTAGGTTTTGGTCCGAGCCTCATGTTTGGACCATGTGGGCCCGGTGTTGAATTTTGGTATTTTTGGAAGAATGCTAGAAAACTCATTTCTAGGCTATGGGATTATGTTGTTGGGCCCTAATTGATATAATTGAATTAATTATGCCTAGATACCATTGTTTCGGAGTCGGATTGTAGAGGAAATGCGGTATTGGAGAGTTGATTACTATTCTTTGGACCGAGGTAAGTGTTTGATCTAACTTTGATTTGAAGGAATATGATTAGAATATTATTTGCTAATTGCTAAATGTTGAGTATGGTGTATAGGCATGGTGACGAGTATCTATACACTGGCGTCTAGCATGACCGTGAGTCCTTATTGTGCTTATTCTGATTTTGTTGTGACTCTTCCTTGTTAAATTGGTAAACTCTATATAATGTGCAGAGTATGAGATGGAATTTATGACTTGTAAACTCTTTGGAGCGTTGGCTAGAATGATAAAGTAACTATTGAGTAAGAAATGAAAGAAAGAAAAAAAAGAGATGTGATTATTCCCTTGCTGGGCTGTTTACGTACTTTGATTATCTCCCTCGCCGGGATGTGAAAGTTATTGTTATTGTTCCCTTGCCCGGATTTGATTGTTTACTTATGTTTTCCCTTGCCGGGATATTTATTACTTTTGTCTATCCCCTCGCCCCCATTGTTTGTGATTGCTGTTTGGGTGAGGTTGAGTGATAAAGTACGATGGGTGATGCCGTGCACGATTGTATTGATTTTTAATGCACGAAGGAACATTCTGTGCCATGTTTTGATTATTAATGCACAAAGAAATATTCCGTGCCATGTTTTGATTATTAATGCACGAAGGAACATTCCGTGCCATGTTTGATTATTTATGCACGAAGGAACATTCCGTGCCATGTTTTGATTATTAATGCACGAAGGAACATTCCGTGCCTTGTTTTGANTGCACGAAGGAACATTCCGTGCCATGTTTGATTATTTATGCACGAAGGAACATTCCGTGCCATGTTTGATTATTTATGCACGAAGGAACATTCCGTGCCATGTTTCGATCATTAATGCACGAAGGAACATTCCGTGCCTTGTTTTGATTATTAATGCACGAAGGAACATTCCGTGCCATGTTTTGACTATTAATGCATGAAGGAACATTCCGTGCCATGTTTTGATTATTAATGCACGAAGGAACATTCCGTGCCATGTTTTGATTATTAATGCACGAAGGAACATTCCGTGCCATGTTTTGATTATTATTGCACGAAGGAACATTCCGTGCCATGTTCGATTATTAATGCACGAAGGGACATTCCGTGCCATGTTTGCTTTATTACTCTCGTTGACTTTGTAGTTGTACCATTTCATTTCTTATTTATTTACCTTGTATTCTAAACTACTACATCCCCTACAGCATGCTCCCCTTCCTCTTGACTGGTTTGTTTGGTAGTCCGGTCTAGCCTCTTTACCACTTCGCCGGGGTTAGGCCAGCCACTTACCAGTACATGGGGTCGGTTGTGTTGATTCTACGCTTTGTGCATCTTTTTGCACAGATCCAGGTGTTGGAGCAGTATTTGAGTAGTAGTAGCATTTTGGGAGCGAGCTTCCAGTCCAGGGACATTCGAGGTAGCCTTGCTGACGTCTGCAGGCCCGGAGTCCTTTCTATTTCATCCAGTTTGTTATTATTGTACCGTAGCAGACAGTTTTATGCTTCATTCGAACCTTGTATTTAGCATTCTCTAGACATCCGTGAGTATTGTAACACCAGTCTTGGGTAGAGGATTTGTTAAACTTCCGCATTTTTTTCTGTAAATTATATTTGAGACTTCCGCTTTATTGTTAAATGCTTTATTGTTGTTAATATTGTCGATGTTCGCTAAAGAGGTATTTGATAATTGGCTTGCCTAGCTCCCATTAGTAGGCGCCATCACGACTCCCGATGGTGGGAAATCTGGGTCGTGACAAGTTGGTATCAGAGCTCTAGGTTGCATAGGTGTCGCTACTCACGGACAAACTCGGTAGAGTCTGAGGGATCGGTACGGAGACTTCTGTATTTATCCCCCAGAGACTACAGAGTTAGGAAAGTTTCACATTTGTTCTTTCTTGTCGTGCGGTTCTATTTCTCAAGTACCGATTGTGAAAATCTGTAAAAAATGATGAAATTTGACTTTAAAATGAATTAAGTTGACTTCGGTTAACATTTTGGGCAAACGGATCCGAACTCGTAATTTAATGGTCCTGGAGGGTCCGTAGAAAAATATGGGACTTGGGCGTATGCAAGGATTCGAATTCTGAGGTCCCAAGCCCAAGAAATGAATTTCTAAAGAAAACTATTTTCTGGAATATTCATGAGTTTTTGAAAATAAAATGTGTTTAAAACTTGATGGTATCGGGCCCGTATTTCGATTTCGGCGCCTAGTACAGGTCTTATATGTTATTTAAGATGAGTCTGTGAAATTTGGAAAGAAACGGACTTTAAACGACGTGAATCGCATCGTATTTGAGAAAATTGAAAAAGTTAAAGTTCTTAAGAAATTTTATGATTTTGATGATAAATTCATAGTTGTTGATGTTATTTTAGTGATTTGAATGCACGAGCGAGTCCGCATGATGTTTTTAGGTTGGTGCGCATGTTTGGTTTGGAGCCCCTAGGGTTCAGGTGAGTTTTGGATAGGCCATGGTGTGGATTGTTGGACTTGAGAATTTGCAGGCTTCAACTGTTTCAATGCTGGCCTGCAGGCTTCACATTTGCGAATCCTGGCTCGCAAATGTGAGTTCGCAAATGCGAAAAGCGCCCAGGCTAGACTACCTCGCAATTGCGAGGAATTTATCGCGAAAGCGATGTTTTCCCCTTCTAGTTAGTCGTCGCAAATGCGACATATGGTTCGCAAAAGCGACTTTGCAAATTCGAGCTTAGCAGAAGTCTGGGTTCACAATTGTGACATCTGCAACCTGCAATTTTACAACTTAGTTGGAAATCTTTCAGTTTTCATTCTTTCAAAACCAAAACACTCTTGGGCGATTTTTCAAAGATAACTCTTCTTCCGAATCGATTATAAGTCAATTTTAACTCGTTATCTTCAATTATTAACATCTTTTCACATGATTTCAACTCAAAATCAATGATTTTCATGGGGGAAATTGGGTGTTTTGGGTAGAACCTAGATTTTTCA
Source organism: Nicotiana glauca (assembly GCA_026770625.1). NCBI lineage: Eukaryota > Viridiplantae > Streptophyta > Magnoliopsida > Solanales > Solanaceae > Nicotiana > Nicotiana glauca. Next base: position 41,323 of record MU782856.1, on the reverse strand, counting down.
AAAATTAGGGATTCGGACCTCGATTTGAGGTTCGATTTCAAAACAAATTATATATTTGGGTTTGTGGGGGAATGGGTAATCGGTTTTCGGTTCGAACCTCGGGTTTTGACCATGTGGGTCCGTGGGCGATTTTTCACTTTTTGGGTAAAACTTTGGAAAACTTATTTTCATGCATTGGAACTGATTCATTTAGTGTTTATTGATGTAATTAAGTAACTTGTGGCTAGATACGAGCGAATTGGTGGTAGAATCAAGGGGTAAATCGAAATTTGAGACGTGAATTGTGTTCGTGGCATTGAGGTAAGTGTTTGGTCTAACCTTAGCTTCAGAGATTAGGAGTCGATTCCTATTTGCTATGTGGTAATTGCTGAGTACGACGTATAGGCATGGTGACGAGTATCTATACATTGGTGTCGAGCATGCCCGTGAGTCTTATATTGTATTTTTATGACTTCGTTGTATTATTCATGCCTTGTTGATGATTTCTATTTGTTGGGCAAAGTTTATGGAAGTAACTATGACAGTTGAACATTGAGAAGCATTGGCTCAAGTCGTATAACGAAATGTGAAAGTATAAGTGGTAATTGAACCTTTTAGAGCATTGGCTCAAGTTGTAAAGTGACTTGTGAAGTAAAAGTGAAAAGAGTAAAGAATCACTATATTGTCTCCCCTACCGGGATATTATTGTTGTTTCGATGTTGTCCCCTTGCCGGGACTTGATTGTCGAACTATTATTCCCTTGCTAGGATTATTGTTGTAGTTTCACTTATTTCCTTACCGTATTGTTTGTGATTGTTGCTTGGGTGAGGAAGATCGTTAAAGCACGAAGGGTGATGCCGTGTATTGTTTTGGTGAGAGAGTGTTAAAGTAGAAGGGTGATGCCATGTATGATTTGTGAGGAAAGAGTGTAAAGCACGAAGGGTGATGTCGTTCCGCATGATGTACAATTCTGTGCCGATTATATTGATTATTTGGTGAGGACGAGAGTAAAATCACGAAGGGTTATGCCGTGCACATTTTCATTTCTTGATTGCTTTGGTGAGGACGCGAGTAAAAGCACGAAGGGTGATGCCGTGCACTTATTGATTCCTAATTCTTTGTTGATATCTGAGATATGTTGTTCCTTTTAATTACCCGTTGTCTTACTATTCTAAATTTGTAGTTCCCCGCAACATGTCTCCCCTCCCATACTTGACTGTATATTGCTGTCCTTCTTTTCCACTGTATATAGTTAAATTGCACAGGTTTATTTGGTAGCCTGGTCCTAGCCTCGTCACTACTTCGCCGAGGTTAGGCTAGGCCCTTACCAGCACATGGGGTCGGTTGTGCTGGTACTACATTCTGCACTGTGTGCAGATCCCGCAGTAGCAACTTTTGGACCGTAGATTGGGTGGCTACCTTCAGTCCACACGGAGATCCAAGGTAGTCTTGCAGGCATCCGCAAGCCCTGGCATCTCCCTCTATCCCTTTATTCCTGTTTCAATTACTTAATTTAGAAACAATGTATCTTTTATCTTTCAGACTTTGTATGTTGTATTATTAGATTGTCTGTGAAACTGTGACACCAGTTCTGGGTAGTCGAGGCTCAAACAGTTGTTTTGGATACATATTAAGATAATTTATTGCTTTCCTTCCGCTTATTGTAAATACCACCGTCTATACATCATTGCTTTATTAATGTCAAAGAATATAAAATGGGTAAAAAAGGTAATTTGTCCAATCAATTAGCTTGCGTAGCTCACATTAGTAGGCACCATCACGACTCCCGAGGGCGAAAAATTCGGGTCGTGACATATAGTGATTTTACCTTGTTTGTATCTGTATTTTCATCATGTGATAAAGTAGTTGAACTGTCAATCATGCTAAATATCATATTTAGGGTTCATGCCGGTACTGTTGGGATCTAGATGGTCGTTTCTTGGTGTCACCTTACTGATTTCACTGATATTTCATACTCAGTCATAATCATTCATTTCATATCTTATCTCAGTATCAGTTGTTATTTATTGATTCATCATATTATTGTTTCGTGCTAGTTTTCATGACATTTTGATCCATGAGTAAGATTGGAGAGATTAATGACTGAGTGAGGCCGAGAGCTGAATTATGAGTGACAGTTAAGGTATCGGGCTACACGCCCCAGCGATTATACTGATTTATGTTAGCGCTTGGGATGAAGGAGCCCCTCCGGAGTTTGTACACACCCCCAGTGAGCACAATTGATATTATTGAGGGATAGATCTTCCCTGGACATGGATCTTGTCCGGGGCACTTGATACCTGGAGATAGATCTTCTACACAGGGCTGGATTGGCCTTTCTCGACATTGGGTGACTGATGGTCCGTGATGTATATATTCCGGGATGGATCTTCCTTGGGTCGTATGGGCCATATACAGTGCCAAGTGGTTGAGCGTTTGAGAGTGTGAGCAGATGAGGTTGTCAGCATAGTGCATCATATATAACATGTGCATTGGAATATAGAGATAAAAGAGATATATTCTTTATATTGTTTAGATTTGATCTATTTCATTGTTTCGAGCTATCTATTTAACTTGAAAGCATGCCTACGTTTCTGCATTGTTATTTCTATTATTAAATGTGCTAGTTGAGTTCGTCACTACCTTTCGGTCCAAAGGTTGGACTTGTTACTTATTGAGTTGTTTGTACTCACTACACCTCGTGTGCTGATCCAGGCGCTTCTGGTCACGTCGACTGCTGATTCAGGAGTCAGATTTTAGAGAGTATCGAGGTAGCTGCATGGCGTTTATAGGTCTGGACTCTCCTTCATTATCTCTATCTGTATTTTAGTTTTATTCCCTAGACACTGTAGTAGACTGTATTCTGGTATAGACGCTCATGTACTCTGTGACACACCAGTTTTAGGATGGATTGTATCGTATTTTGGATTGTTTATATTTTTAAAAAGGTCTTTCTCAAATATTAATTGCTTCCATTTTTATTTTCAAAGTTTTTACTGTATTGAGATTTTGAGTAATAGCTGTCCTAGTTCCACGATAGGTGCCCTCACGACGGTTGATTTTGGGTCATGACAAGTTGGTATCAGATCCTAGGATACATAGGTCTCACGAGTCATGAGCGGGTTTAGTAGAGTCTTGCGGATCGGTACGGAAACGACTGTACTTATCTTGGAGATGCTGCCAAACCCTTAGGAAGCTTCATATTCTTGAATTCTTTTCGTGCGAATATGTTGATTTTTGTAACTAAACTTCTGTTATTCTATTCTCTCATAGATGGTGAGGACACGTACTATTGGACAGGACGGACAACCACCAGTTACACCAGCCAGGGTCACGAGAGGCCGAGGTCGCGGTAGGGGAAGAGGTGCAGCTCGTACATTAGCTGGGGCAACACCTGTAGATCCACTAGTTGTCCAGTTCAGGAGCAGTTCCCAATTATGTATGCACAGTAGGGCCAGCTCAGGAACCGCTCATCAGATTCTGACCGTGTGCACCAATATTGCTCAGGCAATCTCTGTTCTGGCCGCATCAGCCACTTCTTAGTCCCGGGGCTCAGGCTCCTGCTGCTTGCCCCCTAGAGCAGGTGATGCAGGGACTCCAAATACCGTGGGCACCACCAGCCCAGCCGGTTGCAGCTGCTTAGGACTATGTGGTTCCTGTCATGCTTTATGATGAGCAGCGTCGATTGGAGAGGTTTGGGAGACTCCAGCCTCCATCTTCCAATGGTACAGAGGCAGAGGATGCACAAGGCTTCTTGGATGAATGTTAGAGGATTCTCCGTACAGCAGGTATTCTAGAGACTAGTGGGGTCTCGTTCACTACTTTTTAGTCCTTTGGGCTGCCTTCAGTTGGTGGAAGGCTTATGAGAGGCGTAGGCCAGTCTACTCAGCACCATTTGTCTAGCAGGAGTTCATTGTTCTCTTCTTGGAGAAGTTCGTGCCACAGTGTTGCACAAGGAGCTTCACAGACAGTTTGAGCAGTTGCATCAAGATGATATGACTATGACGCATTATGAGAAGAGGTTGTCTGAGTTGGCCCGTCATGAATTCTAGTCAGCTCCCATTGATAAGGAGAGGATTATGAGGTTTGTTGATGGCCTGACATTTCAGCTGTGGGTGATTATGACTGGAAAGAGGGTATCTGGTTCTACTTTCGATGAGGTTATTGGCATTTCTCGGTAGATAGAGTTGGTCCGCAGCCAGGAGCAGGTTGATAGGGAGTCCAAGAGGTCTCATGGATCAGGTGGTTTTAGTGGTGTCCTTCTGTAGGTCAGTTCTATCACGGCAGGGGTCGTCCTTCAAGCATGCTCAGACGGCTCACCCAGTTCACCGTGGTGCATCATCTAGCCATGGTTCTCACAGTTCTCATCAGGGTCGCTCATCTCTTAGTGTCCTTCCAACTCAAAGTTCGCCTCATGCACCATTAGCTCAGGGTTCATCTATGTCGGTGCCTTCTAGAAGTTATATCGGTGCTCGGGGCTCCCTTCAGTCCCCAACGCCATTCGAATGGAAGAGATTGATTTGAGTGTGGAGATTTGGGTCATATCAAGAGGCATTGTCCTTGCCTCTTAGGAGGTTCAGCTCAGCAGAGGAGTCAGCCTACGACTTTAGCATCAGTTACTTCACCACTTGCCCAGCCAGGTCGGGGTGGAGCTTAGTCAGCTAGGGGTCATCCTAGAGGGGGAGGCCGATCAAGTGGCAGGCAGGCCCTATTTTATGCATTTCCTACAATGCCAGATGCTATTGCTTCAGACACAATGATCTTATGTATTGTCTCAATATGTCATCAAGATGCCTTTGTATTATTTGACCTTGGTTGCACCTATTCATATATACCATTCTATTTCGCTCATTATCTGGATATGCCCCGTGAGTCTTTAGTTTTATCTATTCATATGTCTATGCCGATGGGCGATACTATTACTGTAGGTCGTGTGTACCAATCGTGTTAGTGACTATTGGGGGATTGGAGACTAGAGTTGATCTTTTATAGCTTAGTATGGTTGATTTTGACGTAATACTGGGTATGGATTGGTTTTCTCCAAGTCATGCTATTTTGGATTGTCACGCTAATACTGTGATGTTGGTGATGTCGAGGTTGCCACGAATTGAGTGGCGATGTTCTTTAGACTATGTTCTCAGTAGAGTGATTTCATACTTGAAGGCCTAGCGGATGGTTGGGAAGGGTTGTCTATCTTACTTGGCCTTTGTGAGGGATTTTAGTGCAGAGACCCCTACTATTGATTCTGTCGCGGTGGTACGAGATTTTTCAGATGTATTTCCTGTAGACCTATCGGGCATGTCGCCTGACAGGGACATTGATTTTGGTATTGACGTGGTACATGTCACTCATCCTATTTCTATTCCTCCATACTGTATGGCACCTACTGAGTTGAAGGAGTTGAAGGAGCAACTTCAGGAACTTCTTGAGAAGGGGTTTATTAGGCCTAGTGTGTCACCTCGGGGTACACCGATTTAGTTTGTGAAGAAGAAGTATGGCACTATAAGAATGTGCATTGACTACAGCCAGTTGAACAAAGTCACAATCAAGAACAAGTATCCTTTGTCCCGTATTGATGATCTATTTGACCAACTTCAGGGTGCGAGGATGTTCTCCAAGATTTATTTGAGGTCTGGGTACCACCAGTTGAAGATTCAGGACTCGAATATTCTTAAGACAGCTTTCAGGACCTGTTATGGTCATTATGAGTTCCTTGTGATGTCTTTTGGGCTGACCAACACCCCAGCAACGTTCATGCATCTGATGAACTCTGTGTTTCAACCTTATCTTGACTCGTTTGTTATTGTGTTCATTGATGATATCCTGGTGTACTCTCGTAGCGAGGAGGAGCACGCCCAGCACTTGAGAGTTGTGTTGCAGCGGTTGAGGGAGGAGAAGGTTTATGCCAAGTTCTCCAAGTGTGAGTTTTGGCTCAGTTCAGTGGCATTTCTTAGGGCACGTGGTGTCCAGTAAGGGTATTCAGGTGGATCCAAAGAATATAGAGGCAGTTCATAGTTGTCCCAAACCGTCCTTAACTACACAGATTCAGAGCTTTCTCAATTCGGCTGGTTATTGCCATCGCTTCATATAGGGTTTCTTGTTTATTACATCGCCCTTAACCAAATTGACCCAAAAGGGCGCTCTTTTTAGGTGGTCGGATGAGTGTAAGGAGAGATTTCAGAAGATCAAGACTGCCTTGATCACAACTCCAGTTCTACTTTTCCCATAAACTTCTGGTTCTTATACAATATATTGTGATGCTTCTTGGATCAGTTTTGGGTGCGTTTTAATGTAGGAGGGTAGCGTGATTGCTTATGCTTTGCATCAGCTAAAGCCCCATGAGAATAACTACCCTGTTCATATTTTGGAGTTGGCTGTCATTGTTCATGCGTTGAAAATATGGAGGCACTGTCTCTATAGTGTGTCTTGTGAGGTATTTACTGATCATCATAGCCTCCAGCACTTGTTCAAATAGAAGGATCTCAATTTGGGGCAGCGGAGATGGTTAGAGTTGCTAAAGGACTATGATATCACTATTCTGTATCACTTGGGAAAGGCCGATGTGGTGGTCGATGCCTTGAGTAGGAAGGCAGTGAGTATGGTGGTCTTTCATTCATTCCTATTGGTGAGAGACATCTTGCAGTTGATGTTCAGGCCTTGGATAACTAGTTCGTGAGATTAGATATTTCGGAGCCCAGTCGAGTTCTAGCTTGTGTGATTTCTCGATCTTCCTTATTTGATCGCATCAGAGAGCGCCAGTCTGATGATCCTCATTTGCTTCTCCTCAAGGACAGGGTTCGGCACGCTGATGACAGAGATGTGACTATTGGTAATGATAGGATATTGAGGATGCAAAGATGGATATGTGTGCCCAATATAGATGGGCTACAGGAGTTAATTCTTGAGAAGGTCCATAGCTCGCGGTATTCCATCCATCCGGGTGCCGTGAAAATGTATCAGGATTTGAGGCAGCACTATTGGTGGAGGAGAATGAAGAAGGATAAAGTTGGGTTTGTAGCTCGGTGTCTCAAGTATCAGCAGGTAAAATATGAGCATCAGAGATCGGGTGGATTGCTTCAGAGGATAGAGATTCCAGAGTGGAAGCTGAAGTGCATAACCATGGATTTCGTAGTTGGGCTCCCACGAATTTCAAGGAAGTTTTGATGCCATTTGGGTTATTGTGGATCAATTGACGAAGTCCACGCACTTCAGATTGATTGGCTAAGATTTACATCAGAGAGATTGTTCGCGTTCACGGTATGCTAGTTTCCATCATTTCAGATAGAGGGATGCAGTTTACATCGCAGTTTTGGAGAGCCGTACAGCAAGAGTTTGGCACTCAAGTGGAGTTAAGCACATCACTTTACCCTCAAACTGACGGATAGTCCGAGTGCACTATTCAGATATTAGAGGACATGTTGCACGCTTGTGTCATTGATTTCGGGGGTTCATGGGACCAATTTTTGTCGTCGTGGAGTTTGTTTACAGCAATAGTTATTAATTGAACATTCAGATGGCTCCGTATGAAGCTCAATATGTGAGGCAGTGTAGGTCTTCGGTGGGTTGGTTTGAGCTGGGTGAGGCTAGGTTTTGGTTACTGACTTGGTTCAGGATGCTTTGGATAAGGTTAAATTGATTCAGGAGAGGCTTCGCACGGAGCAGTCAAGACAGAAGAGTTATGCTAATAGGAAGGTCCATGATGTGTCTTATATGGTTAGGGAGAAGGTTCTGCTAATGGTTTCACCCATGAAGGGTGTTATGAGGTTAGGGAAGAAGGTCAAGTTGAGCCCTCGGTTCATTGGGCCTTTTGTGGTACTTCAGAGGATTGGGAAGGTGGCTTACAAGCTTGTCTTGCCACGTATGTTTTCTAGTATGAATCCAGTATTTCATATTTCTATGATCTGAAAGTATATCGGTGATCCGTCTCATGTTTTGGATTTCTGCACGATTCAGTTGGATGGTGATTTGACTTATGATGTAGAGCCGATAGCCATTTTGGATCGATAGGTTCGAAAGTTAAGGTCAAAAGATATAGCTTCAGTGAAGGTGCAGTGGAGAGGTCAGCCTGTGGAGGAGGCTACTTGGTAGACGAGCGAGAGAAGCGGAGTAAATATCCACACCTATTTGAGACTCCAGGTATGTTTTTAGACCCGTTCGAGGATGAATGTTTGTTTAAGAGGGAGAGGAGGTAACGACCCAGTCGGCCGTTTCGAGAGTTGTAGCCTCGTTTCCCCAATTACTGCTCTTTTTGTATTCTACAATTGTTATATGACTTACCGGGTTAGTTAGTTTGGGTCCGGAGAGATTTCAAAGTGAATTGAGACACTTATAGCCTGTTTGGCCCAGCTTCTTTTTGGCCAAAAGTGCTTTTTTTGGCCAAAAGCACATTTGGCCAAAAATTGAGGTGTTTGGCCAAGCTTTTGGAAGGAAAAAAGTGCTTTTGAGGAGAAGCAGAAGCAGTTTTGGAGAAGCAGAAAAAAGTAGCTTCTCTCCAAAAGCACTTTTTTGAGAAGCACTTTTGAGAAAAATACACTTAGAAGCAGTTTTTTAAAGTTTGGCCAAACACTAATTGCTGCTCAGAAGTGCTTTTCAAATAATTATCCAAACACAACTGCTTCTCACCAAAAGTACTTTTGAAAAAAAGCACTTCTCAAAATAAGCTAATTTTTGCAGCTTGGCCAAACGGGCTATTAGTCTCCTAATTGAAAGCTTAAGTTGGAAAAGTTGATCAGATGTCGACTTATGTGTAAACGACCAGAGATTTAAATTTTGATAGTTCTGTTAGCTCAGCTAGGTGATTTTGGACCTTTGGAGCGTGTCCGGATTGTGATTTGGAGGTCCATAGTAGAATTAGGCTTGAATTGGCGAAAGTTGGAATTTTGGAAAGTTTGACCGAGGGTGGAAATATTGGGGTCCGATTAGATTTCCAAAAGTTAGAGTAGGTTTGTGTGGTCATTTGTGATTTGTGTGAAAAATTTGAGGTCAATCGGACGTGATTTGATAGGTTTGGGCGTCATTTATAGAATTTAGAAATTTCAAAGTTCATTAGACTTGAATCCGTATGTAATTCGTGTTTTTGATGTTGTTTGAGGTGATTGCGGGTTCTACTAAGTTCGTATCGTGATTTAGGCTTGTTGGTATGTTTGGTTGAGGTCCGAGGGCCTCAGGTAGATTTTGGGTAGTTAGTGGACTTGGAGTTTGATTTGAGAAATAGCTAAAGTTTGTTGCTGCTAGTATAATCGCACCTGTGGAGTGGGAACTGTAGGTGAAAGTCTGCAGAAGTTGGGAAAGAGTTGTAGAAGTAGCCAAGAGAGAGGTAAGCAGAGAACGCAGGTGCGAAGATTCTCTCGAACCTGCGTGGTCGCAGAAGGGCACAAATGCGACTGGTTTCGTAGGTGAGATGGAATTTTCTGCACCTGTGATGTATGCGGTCTAGTGCTCGCAGAAGCGGAGTCAACTGGTTAAGTTGATTCCATAGAAGCGGAGATTTAACCGTAGATGCGGTTTTGCAGGTGCGGATAATGGCCGCAGGTGCGAAAGGCCTGGGCAAAATGTTTAAAAACAAGGGTTCGCGATTTTAGTATCATTTCAATATTTTGAACTCGGACTTGGGCAATTTTGGAGAGGATTTTCGAGGTAAGCTTCTTGTACTCATTTTTTTATCAATAATCTTGTTTCCCCATTGTTTTTCCCACCTAGATTGTGTGGTGTTGAGTTGAAATTTGGGGATTTGAGGCTAGGGATTTGGAGAGTGAGTTTTGGGGTTTTTGAATAGCCATTTGGTGTCGAATTTTGATAAATTTTGTATGGTTAGACTCGTGAGTGAATGGGTTTTGTGACTTTTGTCGAATTTCGAGACATGGGCTCGCGGGTCGGGTTTGAGCCAATTTTTGATTTTGGTTATAATTTCGTATTTTTCTTGTGTAATTGATTCCTTTAGCCTATATTGTATTGCTTATGGCTAGATTCGGGACGTTTGGAGACCAATTTGAGAGGCAAAGGCATTTTAGAGTAGAGTTTTACCGAATTGAGGTAAGTAACACTTTCAAACTATGTTCTAAGGGATCGAGCCCCGAATTATGTGATATGTGATTGGCATTGAGGTGACGCACATGCCAACTAAAGGGCGTGCGGGCGTGCACTGTGAGAATTATGATCTGGTTGATTCCATAACACTGTATAGTGATTTTACCTTTTTAATACCCGTATTTTCATTATGTGATAAAGTAATTGAACTGTCAATCATGCTAGATATCATGTTTAGTCTTTATGCCAGTACCGTTGGGACCCATAATGGTCGTTTCTTGATGTCACCTTACTAATTTTATTGATATCTCGTACTCAGTCATAATCGTTCATTTTATATCATATCTCAGTCTTAGTTGTTATTTATTGATATATTATAATATTATTGTTTCGGACTAGTTCTCATGACATTTTGAGCCTGTGAGTGATATTGGAGAGCTTGATGACTGAGTGAGGTTGAGAGTCTGATATGAGTGACAATTATGGATCGGATTGTACGCCGCATTAGTTATACCGATTTATGTTAGCACTTGGGCTGAAGGAGCCGCTAACAAGTTTGAACACACTCCTAGTGAGCGGGGTTGATATTATTGAAGGATAGATCTTCCCTGGACATGGATCTTGTCCGAAGCACTTGATACCTAAAGATGGATCTTCTCCACAGGGATGGATTGGCCTTCCTCGACACTGGGTAACTGATGATCCGTGATGTATATATTCTGGGATGGATCATCCCCGGGCCATATACAATGCCGAGTGGTTGAGCGTTTGAGAGTCTGAGCACATGAGGCTGTCAGAATGGTGCATCACATATAACATGTGCATTGGCATGTAGAGATAGAAGAGCTATATTCTTCAGATTGTTTAGATCCGATCTATTTCATTGTTTTGAGCTATCTATTTAACTTGAAAGCATGCCTACGTTTTTGCACTGTTATTTCAATTGTTAACTGTGCCGGTTGAGTTCGTCACTACCTTTCAGTCCAAAGGTTGGACTTATTACATACTGAGTTAGTTGTACTCCCTGCACCTCATGTGCAGATCCAGGTGCTTCTGGTCACGGCGGCTGCTGATTGAGGAGTCAGATCCCGGAGACTATTGAGATAGCTACATGGCGTTCGTAGGCCTTGACTCTCCTTCATTATCTCTATTTATATTTCTATTTTATTCCCTAGACACTGTAGTAGACTGTATTTTGCTATAGATGCTCATGTACTCTGTGACACACCGATTTTGGGATGATTATATCGTATTTTGGATTGTTTCTGTTTTCTATAAGGTCTTTCTTAAATATTAATTTATTTCCTATTTATTTTCAAATTTTTACTGTATTGAGATGTGGAGTAATGGCTGGCCTAGTTCCACGATAGGCGCCCTCACAACGATTGATTTTGGTTCTTGACAACTTTCGTTTACTCCAATGTCCAACAAAGTGTCTGCAGAAAGTTTTTGGCCTATCCATAAATGCAATGAGCTATTTGATATTCTAATCCTCAGTTATAAGGTAACAAATAAATGGCAATGTGTAAAATAAGTTTCAATTTTCAACAAACAGATGGCAAGCTCTAAAATAAGTTTCAATTTTCAACAACAATATGTCACGACCTGGATTTCCCACCCTCAGGAGTCGTGATGGCGCCTACTAATATGAGCTAGGCTAGCCAAACCTTTATCTAAATACTTCATTAACCAATTATTTCTTTTTAACAAATATAAGGCGATAACATAATAACAACGAAAATTAAAATTTAAGCGTAAGACAACAATAACATATATGAAAACTATCTCTATTACAAATACTTAAGCCTTAACCACCCAAACCTGGTGTCACAGTGTCACAGACGGTCTAACATTGTTACATACAAGGTCTGAAGAAATAACTGTACACTGTTTCTGAATAAAAGGGAAATGAAACAGGAAGTTGGGATCGAGGGAGACGCCAGGGCCTGCGGACGCCTGCAGGTCTACCTTGGATCTTCGGGTAGAATGAAGGAAGCCTCCAAGCTACAATCCAAGAGCTGCTCCAAGATCTGCACATAGTGCAGAGTGTAGCATCAGCACAACCGACCCCATGTGCTGGTAAGTTCCTAGCCTAACCTCGGCGAAGTAGTGACGAGGCTAGGACCAGACTACCAAGTAAACCTATGCAGTTATATAATATATAGCGGAAAGTAAAGCAGAATAAACAAATAAAGGTGGGAAGGGGAAGCATGCTTCAAGGAATTGTCACACCCTTTTTTTTTTAAAAAAAACCTCACTAAACCCTCTTAAAATAATAAAAAGATTTAGTAAAGCTCGAGAAGGGTTTTCCAATTAGAATGTGACAAAATTGTGTTCAAAAGGAAATAACTCAGAGTCGCACCTGACATTAATTTTAGTGTGCCAGGTCACCGTTTTTTTTAATAATTGTTCCTTTAAAATACTTTTGGACTCCAAAACTAAGTCTGCATCAGAGATTCGGGTAAGGGGGTTCATTTGACTCGGGGAGAAGGTGTTAGGAACTCCCCAAGTCCTGTAACTAGTACAGTTGCATACTCGATCTGGTTGGCTCTTAACATATTCAATTGAGGTAAAAGAAACACAGAAAAATAAACACACAAAAGGGCTCGAGGTCGTCCCCACCTAATAAAAGAAAAATAAGGATAAAATAAGAATAAAATACTATACTATGCTTCCTTCACGCGTCACGGAATCCAAAATATTTACAAAGTACTTCGGGGCATACCTCGAATAATAATATTTACAAACTTTACGGGGCATTCCCCGGATAAATTTAACTAAGGGACAACCTCTCACCTTACAATTAAACAAAATAAAATCCTAAAGTTTGCCTACCTAAATGTGGTAGGCCTAACATGCTCCTAGTATTAATATTATGAAATTAAAAAGAAAGAAAAAAGTCTTCTAAGCCCTATAGAGTAAAAATCAGTCCACAATCCAAACCCAACTTTAACCCCAAAATTTTTAACCAAACATATCTAAGTGTTTATCAATTCGCAAAGAAAGTTAACTAACTAATTCATTTTTGTGCCTAATAATGTATCAAATTCAAACTAAACAAAAACAATCCAAATTAAGAGATAGTTTTAAACATAACATAAAACAAACGAACCCTCATTAGGGTAGTCATAATATCAAAGAAATAGGAACATGGAGAAAAGATTAAATTCAAGGCAAAAGCAGACCTCGAGCAGCCGAGCTTTCAAATTAATCGATAGAATCTCGGGCTCGGATTACCCAGAAAATCGAGTATTTGTTCCATAAATGACTAGACATCGACCCGTGAACAAAATTTAAAACAGGAAACCTCGCTAGAAACCTCGTCGAACTCTGACCAAATTGTGTCGCTTATGACTGAAAACAACGATTTGTCTCCCTAGATCCGTGAAGTTGCTTTAGTAGCAAACTGGACAAAAATTCAACTAATCATCGAGAATTCATCTTCAACTAAATTTTTTAGCTCAGCTATTGACCAAAAACTTATCAGTTTCCTAATTAGCCCAGTAAGAAGCGCTGGAAAACACGAGGAGAAGCTGGTGGTGGAGAATGGTGGGCGACAGAGGTGGAGAATGGCAGCTGTGTTGGTTTGTCACCGGATTTGTTGCTGCGTGAGAGGCTGGTTGACGGGATGGTTGACGCTAGGCTGCTGAAGCTTGGAGTCTTTTTGGGTGTTGGGAGGGTGGCCGGCAAGTTTGGACACGGCTGAAGCCGCTTGGTGAAGAGAGGAGTTTCGTTGCTTCAACTGTTCTCAGGTCTGCCGCCGCTATCTCGAAGTAGAAGGGATCGTTTGGTGTTCTGCGGCGGCTTGTTGTGGAGTTCCGACGGGTTTTGGTTGAGCAGCCAGCGGCGACGATTCTAGTTAATGGAAGGTTGGCCGCTGGTTGTTGGTGAGGGAGATGGAGATGGAGGTGTTGAGACGAGGAAGATGTAGTGGCGATGGTGTTTGGAGTCTAGGGTTCTGCTTCTATTTTTGTGTCTTAAAGTCCTATGGAAGAAGAAGAAGGGCATTTTTAGGGGTTTTTTTGGGTTGGGCTCAAAATCTTGTGGGCCATTCCGAATTGGGCCTAATTTGGATAAGAAAAGCTTAACAAGCCTAATATTTTTCCATATAATATATAAAACTAATTCTAATTAATTAAAATAAATAATACTATTTTGTTAAACTATTTTGATATTTTTCAAATTTTATACTAAAAATAAACATGAAATTAGATTAAAATTATTGCAAAATTAAAATAACATTACTACCCAAAACACTAATATCCTTGAAAATAAAGTTTAACTATTTTTGTATTTTTGAATTTTATGTAAGGAAGATAAACTAAAAGTAACAAAACAAAATATCAACAACCTAAATAAAATAAAATACTTTTGTAATTTTCAATTTTGTGACAGAATAAAGTAAAATAGTTAAAATTAGGTAAAATAAGGATATTAGGCCTAAACTAAATATTTAAATGCCAAATTATGTAAAATCTCGGGGAGGGTAAAAAATCACATGTCTACAGCTGCCCTCTTTGACTGGACATATGAAGTATTTTCAGACAAAGAACGATTAGACAATTTTTTTTGACCCGACCCTTATTTAAGAAGACCAAAAACTAAGAGGAAGAAGAATGTGACTGAGCCCTGGTATCTGAGCTTCATACATATCCTCGGCTATAAAGGAATCAGGCCACGTGTAGTTCAGAGGTGAGTGAGATGAAGGAGTATACCAAGGTGGAGAGCCGATCGAGGTGCCATTCTGTCGAGGTTCCACTCCGCGGTCCTGTTATTACATCAAATCAAAATCTAAAAGAAATAATCAAACCTATCAGCTATGAGTTACAAAATTCCTATCTATAAGTCTTCTAAAGCTTGATCTTGAGTCTTGAATGGTTCTTCATGCAGACTTTAGATTTGAACCTTGACGCTTGCTAGCTGCATGTGCTAGTTCATTCTTCTTCAGCTCTTTCGGATCAAGACCAGACATGTTGCGCTCGTGACCTCAACCACAACTTGAGCAGTTCTCTAGACTGTTGACTCACACTCTTACCGCGAGCTTCTGCTACTTTTGACTTGAATTGAATTCTAAAAATGACTTCCCTCGTTCTCCGGGTGGGTGCTTTCTATCAACTTGAAACTTGAAATGACTCTAAAATGAACCGTGAAATGTCCTCCCTTGTTCTCCAGGTGGGTGCCTGCAATCGAAACAACAAAACAAACAAAATTTTCTGCCCCAGTTTGTACTAGGAAGATTTGTGAGTTGTTAGCAAAACTATAAATCACCTATGCTATTGATGCAATGATGAGAGTAACTATAAAATCGACTAGGATGTGAGTCTCCTGTGAATCAAACCAAGAATATTTGACCAACAAATTCATCAGACTAGGTCTTCCATCTTAGGAGAAAGATTCATCAGACTAAGATTTTGACCCTAAGAGAAAATTCATGAGAGTAAATTTCTATCTTAGGAGAATAATTCATCAGACTAAGATTTTGATCCTAGGAGAAAATTCATCAGACTAAGATTTTGATCCTAGGAGAAGATTCATCAAACTAGGTTTCATATCTTAGGAGAAAGATTCATCAGACTAAGATTTTGATCCTAGGAGAAAAATTCATCAGACTAGTTCCCTTTTTTGTTATCTTAGGAGAAAGATTCATCAGACTAATGATCCTAGGAGAAAATTCATCAGACTAGGTCTCTTATCTTAGGAGAAAGATTGGTCAGACTAAGATTTTGGTCCTAGGAAAAAGTTCATCAGACTAGGTCCCTTTCTGTTATCTTAGGAGAAAAATTCACCAGACTAAGATTTTGGTCCTAGGAGAAATTTCATCAGACTAGGTTCCTTTTGTTATCTTAGGAGAAAAATTCATCAGACTAATATTTCGATCATAGGAGAAAATTCATCAAACTAGGTCTTCTATCTTAGGAGAAAGATTCATCAGACTAAGATTTTGATCTTAGGAGAAAATTCATCTGACTAGGTTTTCTATCTTAGGAGAACAATTCATCGGACTAAGATTTATATCCTAGGAGAAAATTCATCAGAATAGGTCCATTTTTGTTATCTTAGGAGAAAGATTCATCAGACTAAGATTTTGATCCCAGGAGAAAATTCATCAGACTAGGTCCTTCTTTTTGTTATCTTAGGAGAAAAATTCACCAGACTAAGATTTTGATCCTAGGAGAATGTTCATCAAACTAGGTCTTCTATCTTAGGAGAAAGATTCATCAGACTAAGTTTTTCTATCGAGGGAGAAAAATTCATCAGACTAAGATTTTGACCCTAGGAGAAAGTTGATCAAACTAGGTCCTTCTTATCTTAGGAGAAAGATTCATCAGACCAAGATTTTTGATCCTAGGAGAAAGTTCATCAGACTAGGTTTCTTATCTTAGGAGAAAGATTCATCATACTAAGATTTTGATTCTAGGAGAAAGTGCATCATACTAGGTCTTTTGTTATCTTAGGAGAAAGATTCATCAGACTAAGATTTTGATCCTAGGAGAAAATTCATCAGACTAGGTATTCTATCTTAGGAGAAAAATTCGTCAGACTAGGTTTTCTATCTTAAGAGAAAAATTCATCAGACTAAGATTTTGATCCTAAGAAAAAGTTCATCAGACTAGGTCTTAATCTTAGGAGAAAGATTCATCAGACTAAGATTTTGATTGAGAGGAAAATCCATCAGACTAGGACTTTTTATCCTAAGAGGAAAAATGTGAAGAGCAATAGCAACATTTTACGCACACTAGCAAGACAAGTAAGGGAAATGATTTGAGAAACTTCCCTTTGTCGGCTCTTTTCTTCTTCTTTTTTTTCTTTTTTTTGAACCCTCTTGCTTGCACAGCTTTGTTCCTGTTTCAAATAAAGAAACTTGTAAGTTTAAAATGTGGTGGTTAGTTTGTGGCCTTGACCTTGAAGGCGGCTGCTTCTGCACTTGCCAAGATAACTTTGATTTCAACTTGGAAGACCTTGCCTGTTATCGACTACTTGTTTTCTTTCAAACTTTATCACAGAAAACACCTCTACTCCATTCAATCCCAACATCCTCTATCTATTGCATTATTCTTATGAACTGACATTACTAAACCTTTGCATTTCACATGAATCCCAGAGCATGTTGATTGTTACCAACTCAGTGCACATACCACAATTCCTTGACTTATGCCACTTTGATGTGCTAGCCAAATTCGTTTTGTTCAATTGGAAAGTTAGTAGCAAATTTTGAAGTCATGTCTCACTTGTTCTGACCAAACAGACTCAAGAAGGGGCTCAAACAAAGCAAAAGGAACAAAATAAGGAGAAAAACGAGTAGAGATGGTATCTAACAAGAAAACATTTTTGCCCAAGAAAAAGAAACTAATCTGATTTGAAGGCCGTCTACATTGACCATGACATGCATTTTGGATTAAAGTGGCCTAATCTGTCAACCAAGTCTGATATTTAACTTTTGTTGTACCTCTTCGTTGTGAAGCTGGGATTCAGCGATTCAATTTCTCCATCTGATCCACAATCCTCAGTCGACTTGTACTGCCATGAAGGGTTTTCACCATCAAGCCTCCCTCATTTTTCTCTTTTTCTCAACTCATCATCGCCTTATGGTGCCCATCAGGGTTTTCACCTATAAGACTCTCTCATTTATCATTTTCTGTCTTTGTGCTGAGAACAAAGGTATTACCCATGATGCAGGAAGATCATACTTTCATTACACACTTGATTTGACATCCTCAAAGATTGGTCGGAAGGTCCTTTTTTGGACTGTAATGTAGGCTTTTGGACAGGGTTGGAAAGAAAGGATATCATAAAGGCTCAAAATAACTAAGATGAAACGGTTCAAAATTACAACTTTTGGAATCAAGTCTTTTGGCAAAATTAAAACCTCTGCCCCAGTTTCTTGGAGTTTGGGGAATTTTTTTTTTTGCTTTTTGCTTTGATGGTCCTAAGAAAAATGCCCCACTCTTAACTTTGGGGATTATGAAATATTTTATTTGGTGTGACCGAACCGTAAGGGTGCCTACGTATCTTGTGGTTACAAGAATTAGGTCGAACGTAGTTCAAAAGACAAAGTTGTTTTTTTTTCTTTTCTTTTTCCCTTTTTTTTTCCTTTCTCCTTTTTCTTTGTTTTTATTTTTCTATTTTTTTTTCCTCCTTTTCTAGTTCCTGACTCTATTTATGATTCCAAAAGAGGGGTATGAAACAAAACAAAGTAAGGCTCAAAAGGGGTATCAAAAGATAAAAGTGTTTGTGTAACAGAATAAAATGCCTTCGTCATACCAAGCTTGAAGAATGCCAAGTACAAACATGCAACTGAAGATAAGTAGAGAAATCATACATAGTATCTATTGATGGCATCAACACAAACACAAAGTGCCTACGCGCAATACCTTTTTCCCAATGAATAATCCTTGCCGGTTCGAAGCAGACTTGATTCAACCTTATCTTTTTGTGGAAGAATGCATTTCAACACTGACTGATTTAACTCAAAATGCTTGAGAGATATTTCCTTGCTGTATGCTCTTATCAACCTCTTTATTTCCCAGACTTACTGCCTCAGTTTCACTCAATTCAAAGTTTAGGTCATCTCAGAATGTTTGAATCTTTAATTGCTTTCTTAAATGCATCCTTTTATCATATTCAAAACAGTGTCATTGCTTTATGATTAAACTAACTTTCGAGACCAGGCTGAGAATTATATGTGCATGTCATGTAACTAGAATCAGGATGAAAAGAACTATAAAAGGAAAAGTGACCTAAACAAAACTGACTAGAACTAACAGAAAATAGGAGATTGCATTTAGACAGATGGTAAACAGGGTTTGAACAAAACAAGCAAAATAGACATGAGTTACAACCCTGGAACAATCCTAGATAACACTAGATGAGTTACTACAACTAAACGAACTAAGCAAAAAGAAGAAGAAGAGTTTAAGCCAGATAATGTTGGGATTACAACCCTGAAATAACCTGGACAACAAAAATGACAACAAAATAAACCACCAAAACTCCTCCCTGGCTAGCCACGAAAGGAGTGTCTTTCCAATTACCAAGCTCGACATCTTAGCCACTGGATTACACATCAAAATTACTGGGACATTCACCAATTTCAATATCATTAACTTCAGTCAGCAAGTTCACAAGAGGATTCTCATACTCCATGTCACCATGCATCTTCCTCAGAAAGTGTGCTGACCCAGGTAAATTTGGCTGCCTAAACTTTAGCAGGGTATGAGGTTGTTTTGGCCGGCGAGGCATGGAAAATTTGGGAAGAAGTGCCGGTGTAGGAGTTGTAAGGGGTGAAGCCCGGGGCGTGTTGAAGGGAAAGATCAACAGTATTGGGAATCTGAGCTTGGGACATCGGTGGAATGAAGGCATGGTTTTCTGTATAGTTGGTAGGGAATGAAGGTGGATGATGTCCCTTAATCTAAGACTAATACATTTCTGCCATCAGATGTTTCAACCCTCAGACCTCCTCTTTTAGTTCTGATTCTAATTCAACAATCTCCCTCGAGGGGTCAACAACTCCTGTATGCAAGTCTTTTCTAGCCATGACTTCCTTGCTTTTGACCTTGTGTTGTATAGACAAATCACCAAAGTGCCACAAACTAACCACCCTCTGTTATGATAACAATGAAAGTAACAAAAAGGAGCAAAACAAACCCAACATGTTAGCGTTAGGGCATTTATCAGATAGAAATATAACATTGTGTGCAATTCCCCTAGCAACAATTAACGGTTCTAGAATGGCTTCGAGGGTATGAAGGTCATACGGCATCATCACAATTTCACTCTTATTGGCCCATTTCCTTCTTCATTTTCCTTTCTAACACCGCTTGGTTTTTCATTTCTTTCCCCTTCTTTTCTTTCTGATTATCACTCTTTTCTTTCCTCTCAATTCTTATATCCCGCAATTTCATTCTCTTTTTTTTTTCTTTTCCTTCTTCTTGTTTTTTGATTTATTTTTTGAAAAATAATTTGATCGAACCCGATATAGGTTACCTACGTATCATGCCCCTCATGAATCAGATCAAGCATAGTTCCGGAAAAAAGTAATGGAGAAATAAACTAAAAATAAAAATCTTTTCGAATTTTTCATTTATATTTTTTTGGATTTTCAAATACAAAATACGAAGTACTATAACAAAAGACTCGAAAGTATTAACTAGACTGACAGACTCGACACTACTGTAAAAGACTAATAATTAAAGATAACATAAAATAGCCAAAAAATAAAAAGTTCCCTCAAGCAACTCGTGCATGCAATGGTCTTGACTAGAATTGTGACGACCCAAAGGGTCATCACTTGTTTTCTCGGTCATTTTGAGCTTCTAAGGCCTTGAAAACCTTATTTATAGTTGCCTCAATTTGCGTGCGCAGTCTGGGCGCGAAGCCGAAAAATTTTGATATTAAAATATATGAATTATGAGAAAAATTTGAAGAATTTTGAAATTTATATTGACATAGTTGACTTTGGTCAACATTTTGGGTAAATGGACCCGGATCCGTGATTTGACAGTTTCCGAGGGTCCGTAGAAAAATATGGGACTCGGGCATGTATCCGGAGTCGAAATTCGAGGTCCAGAACCTGGGTAAATGAATTTTTCCGTTAAATTATTTTCTAAAAATATTTAATGAAAATGAAATTTGATCAAAAAGTAATAGTATCGGGCTCGTATTTTGGTTTCGATACCCGGTACAGGTCATATATATTGGTTAAGCACTTCCCGTAAAGTTTGGTTGAAAACGGACGTCGTTTGACATGTTTCGGCCTTAAATTGGAAAATTGAAAGTTCATGAAATTTGAAAGATTTCTTGGATTTAAGGCTCAAATCATTGATTTTGATGTTATTTTGTTGATTTGATCACTCGAGCAAGTTCGAATAATGTTTTAAGATATGTTTGTGCTTTTGGTTGAGGTCCCGGGGACCTCGGGGTGATTTCGGATGGCTAACGGGAACTTTTGAAGTCGGAAAATTTCATAATAGACAAAGTTATAATGAGTGCGCGCAAGACTTCACTTTAAAATATCATATCTCCAGTTATATAAGGATTTGAGTGATGCACAACCTATCAAATTAAATATCTCTGAGTCTAGTTTCTAACGCAACAAACCGTTCATCATTCGGACATTCCTAAGCAAAGTTATGACCAAATTACCAAAGCAGCGTAGAAAATTGCACTACCGCGGCGCCCAGCGCCGCGCGTGTACAAATTCCAGTATGGTCCGAAATTTCACTTTCAAAAACATTTTGCACTGACACCTCGTACCCCGCAGCGCCCCACGCGGCGCGGTAGTACAAAAATGGATTTTTAAGACCCGAACCCCATTTCATTTAACTCGTTTGGGGATTGTTATTTTGGGATTTTCTAGAGCTTTTAGAGAGAGGTGAGAGCATTTTAGAGAGAGAAGGAGGAACCCAACATTTAAATCATCCAAATCTTGCATCAATCTTCAAGAATCAAAGAACCCAATCACAAGTCCTTCATCAAAGAGGTAAGGTTTTGTACCGTAGTCTTCAATCTCGTTTTTGGGTGATTGTTGAGTAAGAATTCATGTGAAAACTAGAGATAGGTCACTTGTGGTCATTGTTAGACAATAATATGGGATTATCACCAAATTCTTAGGCCTAAACATGTGAAAATGGGTAGAAACAGTAGAGAAATGGGTATAGTTAGGGTTTTCAAATAATTTGTGATTTAGACCTCGTTTTAGAGTCGAACTTAAGAACAAATTATATATTTGGACTCGTGAGTGAATGGGTTATCGGAAAATGGTTCGAACCTCGTGTTTTGACCACGTGGGCCCGGGGCCGATTTTTACTATTCCGGGCAGAATGTTGTAGAAAATATATTTTGCCATTTGAACTAGTTTGTTATGTAGTATTGATGATATTAAATCAATTGTGTATAGATACGATTGAATTGGAGCCAAATTCGAAAGGAAAAGGCATTGCTAAGGATTGAGTTGGCCGTAAACTTTCGAGGTAAGTGTTTGTTCTAACTTTGGCTTGAGGGAATAGGATTAGAGTGTCATTATTGCTATTTGCTAATTGATCGAGTGCGGTGTATAGGCATGGTGACGAGTATCTATACACCGGAGTCTGGTATGACCGTGGGTCTTTGTTGTACTTATTTTTGAGATAAGTTGGAACTCTTCAAAGTTAAATAATGATTTCTCTGTAATGTGAAGAGTTTGAAGGTAAATCATGAAATATTAATACTTTGGAGCGTTGGCTCGAATGATAATTACTATTGAGTAGGAGATGAAAGTATTGAAAAGAGTTGTGATTGATCCCCTGTAGGGATGATTTGAATATATTGAATATTTCCCTTGCCGGGACTTAGTTGTTAATTGTGTTGTTCCCTTGCCGGAATATTTCTTATCATACTTTATTTTCTCTCGCCCATTGGTTGTGACTGCTGTTTGGGTGAGGAAGAGTGATGTTGCACGAAGGGTCATTCCGTGCCATTGTTGATTATATTTGCACGAAGGGTCATTCCATGCCATTTTTGATTATACTTGCACGAAGGGTCATTCCGTGCTATGTTTTGAGTATTTATGCACGAAGGTACATTCTGTGCTTTGATTTGATTATATTTGCACGAAGGATCATTCCGTGCCATGAAATGAGAGTTATGTGAGAGAAAGCACGAAGGGTGATATCGTGCACTTTACTTGATTGCTTTGGGTGAGGATGAGAGTAAAAGCATGAGGTTGATGCCGTGCAACTACTGAATTTCTTATTCTTTGGTAGTTATTATTGTTCCCTGATTTCTTAATTATGCTGATGACTTTGGATATTTGGACTCTCCCCCATGGCATGTTTCTCTCCCTTTTTAACTGCTTAGTTTCGGTACTTCTGTTCCTGTTATTATATATATATATATATAGAACTGTACAGGTTGATTTGGTAGCCCTGTCTAGCCTCGTCACTACCTCGCCGGGGTTAGGCCAGGCACTTACCAGCACATGGGGTCGATTGTGCTGATGCTACACTTAGTGCATTTTTTATTGCACAGATCCAGGAGCAGCTTTTGGACAGTAGCAGCAGTAGGATTTCTATCCGGGAGCTATCATCAGTCCAGGGACTCTCGAGGTAGCCGAGCTGGCGTTCGCAGGCCGAAGTCCCTTTACCTTATTTTTGTTTGTTTTCCTTGTACCGAGACAGACATATTTATTTTCTTTCATTCAGTCTTGGTTGTAGTATTCTATAGTAGTCCGTGAGCTAGTGACACCAGATTTTTGGGTAGTGATGTGTTTCAAACTTTCGCGTGTTTATATCATTTTGTTAAACTTAAAGTCTTCCGCATATATTCAATTGTTAATAGTATATTATATTGTTGAGATTGGTTAGAGAACTGTTAAAGGTTTGGCTGGCCTAGCTCCATTAGTAGACTCCATCACGACGCCCGATGGTGGGAAAAATTCGGGTCGTGACAAGTTGGTATTAGAGCTCTAGGTTACATAGGTCTCGCTACTCACGGACAACCTTAGTAGAGTATGAGGGATCGGTACAGAGATGTCTGTAATTATCCCCCAGAGGCTACGGAGTTAGGAAACATTTCACTTTGTTTTTTCTTGTCGTGCGATTCTGTTTCTTAAGTACTACAGAGGAAGCTCACAGTTCCCGGTATTCTATTCATCCAGGCGCAACAAAGATGTATCAGGATTTGCGGCAACATTATTGGTGGCGTAGAATGAAAAAGGATATTGTGACCTATGTAGCACGGTGTTTGAACTGTCAACAGGTGAAATATGAGCATCAGAGACCTGGTGGTTTATTTCAGAGAATTGAGCTTCCTGAATGGAAGTGGGAGCGGATCACTATGGACTTCGTTACTGGCCTTCCGATGACTCGGAAAAAGTTTGATGCTGTTTGGGTTATCATTGATAGGCTGACTAAGTCAGCGCATTTTGTTCCAGTTGCCACCACCTATTCATCCGAGAGATTAGCTGGGATTTATATCAGGGAGATTGTTCGCCGTCATAGTGTGCCTATCTCTATCATTTCGGATCAAGGTGTGTAGTTTACCTCGCATTTCTGGAAGGCATTTCAACGAGAGTTTGGCACCCAAGTCCAGCTAAGTACAACATTTCATCCCCAAACGGACGGTCAGTCCGAAAGGACAATTCAGATATTGGAGGATATGCTCCGAGCCTGTGTTATTGATTTTGGAGGTTCGTGGGATCAGTTTCTGCCTTTGGCAGAGTTTGCTTATAATAACAGCTACCAATCGAGCATTCAGATGTCTCCTTATGAAGCGTTGTATGGTAGGCGGTGTCGTTCTCCGGTTGGATGGTTTGAGCCGGGAGAGGCTCGATTGTTGGGTACAGATGTAGTTCAGGAGGCCTTAGATAAGGTCAAGATCATTCAAGATAGGCTTCGTACAGCT